>ML836970.1:55636-66812 GCA_009831015.1 Picea engelmannii | reverse complement strand
TTGTTGAACAAGATGAATCGTTGAGGGATTGTGCAACAATGAAAGGATGCTTGGGCCTAAAAGGGTGAGTGCAACAAGGAAGAGGTAGCTCAAGAATCCCACGATGAGATAAATTCTTACCAGAAGAAACTATGTGGAATAGATAAAAATAACTCTATCTTAAATATGAAGACATGAATTTGGCACTTGGAGAAAACAACACCAGAAAGATAACAAGATTCAGTAGCAATGACATGGAAATTTTTGAAGAATTTTGAATGTACATTATATATAATGAATTGGGGATAGCGCATAGATAAGGGAGAGGTGAATGCAATACTCCCAAGATTAATCCCAATTTTAAATGTACATATGTTATAGGCTGGTGAGCCAGGATATTATAGGCCTGAGTCGTTATCTGATTATTAGACTAGAGAACATAGATGTTAAAAGGATAGTGAGCCTCTTATTGTAATATGTAATGATTCATAATATTAATAAATTTCATCACTGCTACAAACCAACCAAACAAAAGAGTATGTGGGGGTAAACTCCGCTAGAAAGGGAAAGGGGGACTAAGAGTCTAAGGTTAAGGAGCTAAGTTAAGGGACATAGGCATAGAAATAAAATAGTATTATTCCTAAGTCCTAAATTCATATAACATTGTGTTATCCTAAGTTACCAAAGAAAAGGAAACAAATTACATGTATGGAAAAAAGTTATTCCCTTATGTTCCATGTGTCACATAGAGCACATGCATATATAGTTTTGGGATTTAGTGTAATTCCAGGATATTATTCTTCATCATTAAGCCATTATCCTCTCCTACCATCCATACACTGCTACTTCCTTATCCTTACCTATACATGGGAGTTGTTTCTAGCTAGTGACCTAGCATTTTGAGTTGAAGAGGACGGTTGTCAGGCCTGTTTGTTATTGAAGAAGTAGGTTGTCAGGATCATGTGCATTTATCTCCAAGTCAGAGAACTATTGGGAATTGTATTCCCAAGGTGCCAAGCTATAGTTGCAAGGAACTAAGACTTCTTTTTCGGCATATTTTTGAAGCCTCGAAATGGAAGTGGGGCAGCCAAGGGAACGTTGAGAAGAGAAGGGGCACACTTCTTGGGGTGGGATAGGCATGTGGGGAGTGAGAGACTGTAGGCTCTCTACCATAGTTGAACCCTTAGTCTAGGTATTTTGATTGTTAACCGACCTTATCTTGGCTTAGCATTCCTTTTCCTTGGTGGAGTTTTAGCCCTAGCTTGGGGGTGACCCATTGTTGAGAGTTATGAGTAGTGTGGTCTAAGGCTGGAGGAAATGTGAAAGGTTTACACACAGATGGTGTTTTATTCATAAGATAAGTGTCTCTTAAGTATTTTTGTAAATTTTTTGGTATGAATTATGATTTTTCTGTTATGGATGTTTGTTATAATTATGTTTATGAATTATCATTGTTAGATTGCATAACTCTATTCATATATAGAGAAGTACTATTTATTAAATTTATTGGTATTATAGTTTGGAATTTTCATGTGGCATTTCCTAGCGCAAACCTGGGGATGTTACAATTATGTATGGATAAATTCTTGGAAATGGAATCGACAAGTAAATAAGTTGCATAACACTTATTGTCTAGTGAATATAAGATAAAGTCACAACTGCATGGAGAAATGAAAAACAGAAAAAATATTTCAAACAAAAATTTGTAAGAGAATGACATAAATCCTTTTCTTACAATTATTTTCTTGTCTTGATTGTGATATATTTTTTAACATTTACATTCTTAGAGTTAGCATGTTTAAATTCTAAAGATACAGTTGTCCTATTGTAGTTTTCACATATAGTGCAAGTACCTCATACGTTTGTATTAACCCTATGTTAACATTTAAAGTGAGGAGTTCAAAATTCTTGTCTCTATTCCTTGGTCCATCACTTTTTCCCATTATTTTTGGGGAGGTTCTAGAACAACATTTAGATGAACTTTATTATATTTGAATCTACATAGTTTTGTAGATATCTCTTGCAAAACAAAATTTGAAAAACAATGCAAGGAAGCAACAAATAATCCAAAAGAAGATGAAACGTCACCAAAGGAGATTATTTTCAAATTTAAAATCATTAGCTACATAATTTAAAAATATCCACATCATGCACCTTTGGATATGTCTCCTAACATCATTGAATGTTTGTGAAAAACTAGGCCAAAACTTTTAAAAACATAGTTAGGAAAGTCATCGTTTGAGGGGGTAAATGGAGGGATCTTGAAAACCTATTTCTATCGAATATACAAATCTATGTATAGTTTCCAATCCAATTGGAATCACTCCATTAAGACACCATATGAACAAGTTACACCTAAATTAGTGACTACCTATCCTGAAATCTATATTACTCCAGTTTTGCACACTGACTATTTCTTGGAATATTTTACATATCAATTCAAGGTATATTTAAAACTTCTTTATAGTGGAAAATGTTCTATGAATATAATTTCCTCTCCCACTAGAATCATGTCATTCCAATGTCAAATGAAGAAGTTATCATTAAAACACCACCATGTATTCTAGGCTAGATACACTTCCTTATCATGTCAAAATGAAAAACAATTCCTGAATCATTTTCAAATATGTTTCATTTGCATCGTTTATAAATTTTTTTAGGTTTACTAGAAGAAGGAAGGCTTCACATCTCTCTTCTTCCATAATCTCACCATGCAAATTTCTAGGTGTGTGCAAATTGCCAAGGGTCAACAAGGTCAACTTAACTATCAACAAATGATTTAAATGAGTTGCATGAATTTTGATGAAGAGTATAAAGCGCTCATGTTGAAATCATTAAAAAAAAAAATTGAGAAACAAAGCAAGAAGAGCCACCTCATAATCCAAAAATTACTTCCATCTGTTAGAAAAATAGGATCATGAAGCAATAAAATAAAATAAAATGCAGAAATAAAAAAACATAATATACACAATACAATAGAGAAATAGATATACGTGGTTCACCCAGTCTGGGCTACGTCCACTAGAGAAATTGCCAGGTCCTTCCTTTTTATTATCTAGCAAATGAAGGGATACAACCTACAACAAGCCCATTGTAACTTCCTCTTCTTTCTCTCATAGTCGCCTCTCTCAGAATAAAATATTCACAATGATACATAGGCACAATACATTTCCCTCATAAAAGAGGGTTTCCTTCTAGGGAGAAAACCCTAATATAACTTCTACTATCAGATATGCGACCTTATAATGAACATTCCATATTTACTATGAAATTACAATATACATTTACAAGGAATTTTTTCCTTCGGGGGCTTCTCCCCTGAACCCCAGCTGGGGGAATCGCGCCCTCGGACCCCTTAGGGGGGAAAGTCCCCCTTGCAACTCCCCCACGTGGAGGGGTGTGCATTATTCCAGGGTGTAAAGTCTTTGTGGGGTATAAACACGGTTGAAAAAAAAAACCTCTGAATTAGGAAGATAATCAGGCTCCACAACCAACAATCTCCCACTTGGAGACTGATCTCAATAACTCCACCATTGTTGTATCTATTTGACTATGATCCTTCTTGGACCTGGAAAATTTATCATTTTCACCTTCATGCTTGAAGACCAACTAAAAATGAGTAGGAACTCAGTTTCTCCTTGGTTACTCCCTTTATTAATGTGTCTGCAGGATTCTAACTGGTGTGTATCTTTTCCAACTTCAAATGTCCATCTTCCAAGATGGATCGTATGAAATGGTACTTGAGTTGTATATTCTTAGTATTCAAATGGAAGGATGATTTATTTTCAAGATGAATGGCACTCTCGTTGTCATAGTAAAACCTCTTATTCTCTTGCATCTTTCCCAATTCCTCCATAAACCTCTGTAACCAAATCATCTCTTTACTAGCCTCTATAGCAACAACATACTCTACCTTGGTTGTTAAAAGTGCAGCAACCTTTTCCAGTTTTGAAATCCAACTTAATGTTATTCCACCTACAGTAAAAAAATACCCTCCGATGCTCCTCCTGCTATCTTTATCACCTGCCATATCTGAATCAACATATCCCTATAGAATAGTGTTTGAACCTCCAAAACATAATGCATGAGTAGCATTACCTTTCAAATACCTGAGAATCCACTTTAATTCCTCCCAATTTTCTTTACCTAGATTGTTCATATACCTACTCACAACTCCCACTGCATGTGAAATATATGTTCTTGTGCAAACCATCGCATACATCAAACTACCAATTGTTGATGAATAAGGGACCCTAGACATGTATTCTATCTCCTCCTATGTCTTGGGACACATTTCCTTGGTTAAGTTGAAATGTCTGGCCAAAGGTGTACTAACTGGTTTTGTATTCTACATTCTAAACTTCTCCAACACCTTCTTTATGTATTCACCTTGATATAATGTCAATTTGTGATTTTTTTTGTCTCTTTTTATTCTCATACCAAGGATTTTCTTTGCATCACCCAAATCCTTCATCGCAAATGAATTATATAATTTCTTCTTGAGCACATTTATATCCTGCATATTAGAACCTACAACAAGCATGTCATCTACATACAATAACAAGATAATATATCTTCCATTTTCTAGACTTTTAAAATAAACACAGTGATTAGAATGACATCTACCATAACCTTGTTTTGTCATAAACCTATCAAACTTCAAATACCACTACCTTGGAGCTTGATTTAGGCTATACAAGATCTTCTTCAATCTGCATACCAATGTTTCCCTCCCTTTGACCTCATACCCATATGGCTACTTCATATAAATATCTTCCTCCAAATCCCCATGGAGAAAAGTTGTTCTTACATCTAACTATTCAAGATGCAAATCTTCTACTTCCACAAGACTTAAAATAGTCCTAATTCAAGTCATTTTAGCAACAGGAGAAAATATTTTATCAAAATCTATACCTTTATTTTGCGCAAACCCCTTTACAACAAGTCTATCCTTGTACTGCTTTTTACCTCCATCTTATTCCTTCAACTTGTAAGCCCATTTATTCTGCAATTCTCTTTTTCCTATAGACAACTAGACCAAATCCCAATTCTGGTTATTTTCCATGGAATCCATTTCCTCTTTCATGTCTTTCTCTCACTTCTTTTTAGTGTCTACATGCATTGCCTCTTCATAACATTTTGGTTCACCAGAATCAATCAACAATAAATAATACAATGAAGGAGAGTATCATTCAGGGGGTCTACTTAACCTGCTAGATCTTCTAACAACACTTGTAGGAGTTTGAGGTACCTGTTGCTCATGTTGTTGTACATTTTGATTTTCTGGTACCTTTGAAATTTCGTTTTTAGTGATCTCATCAAGCACTGCGTATTCTGGCTTTTCTTTTTCATGTTTCTTTCCCTGCAATTGATCTTTGTACATGACCTTCGCATTGAATATGAAATCTCTACTCCTAAGAGATAACCAAAATCTCATAATCCCATAAGAGATAACTAAAATCATTAACACCGTATCCAATAAAGTTACACTTCTTGGATTTTTCCTCAAGATTTGTTCTATTTTATTTATCAATATGGACAAATGCTTCACAACTGAAAGTCTTCAAGAAAGAATAGTTTACCTTTTACATGTCCATGCCTCATCTGGAATTCCACCATCCAAAGATCTTGAAGGTCCTATGTTTATTAAGTAAACAACAACATATGCCTAGAACTGTAAGGGAAAAATATCATACAATGTCATACTCCTTGCACGGTCCATGATTTTCATGTTCATCCCTTATAACATACCATTTTATTGTGGTGTTCCTGGAATAGTCTTCTCTCTACGAATCTCATGGTATGAGAAGTAATCATCAAAATCCTTGCTACAATATTCGCCTCCATTTTTTTATCTAAGACACTTCATCCTTTTTCTTGTTTCATTCTCAGCCAAAGATTTCCATCTCTTAAAAGTATCAAAAACATCAGATTTTTGTCGAATGCAATAAACCCAATTTTTCTAGTTGCATCATCAATAAAATTAACATAATAACGAGAGCCACCAAGAGATGATACTTGAGATATTCCCCATACATATGTATGCACAAGCTCTAACATTTCACTCTTCTTTTCTTTTCTGACTCTGAGAAATTTGACTCTCTTCTTTTTTCCATAAACACAATGCTCACAAAAATCCAAATCAATTTGTTTAAGATCTGGCATCAAATTTCTTTTGTGAAGTATTTGCATCCCATTCTCACTCATGTGTCCAATCCTATGATTCCACAGTGTTGTATCCACTCTTGTAGAAGCTAAAGAGATAGAAAAGTCAGTATTACTAGTGCATAAATACAATGTGTTGGATTACTTCGAGGGAGGGTGATTCAATAATGAGAAATTATACCAATTATTAATCCTTTAAACCAAAAAGTATATTATTTTACTTATTCAAGCATGTTCATTTGTTCATCATCAATATATTACTATATCCTAAGCATTAGCATTCACCATTTCATAATAAACAATAACAAACATGTCTAGACAATTCATAGCACACCAATATTTACATGGAAACCCAATGCGGGAGAAAACCATGAAATGATTTTCTTATATGTCAAGAATTACATTCAAGGAAGCAACAACTTCCAATTATCCATATACAACTAGAAGGAGGCTCCAACCCCCTATTTTCCTAGGCTACAACCTAAGGGAATCTCCAAATCCCCAATTCTCTGGCTACAACCAGAAGGAGGCTACAACCCCCTATGTTCTCTGGATACAACCGGAAGGTGGCTACAACCACCTATCCTTGCACCATCCAACCGCTCTGAAATATAAGTAGAATGATGGAACCATTATCACACTATCACTATGAGATATACTATTGTAAACATGTACTAATCAACTTGTACCAATCAACTTACACCAAACAACCTGTACCAAACAACCTATAATCAACCTATACCAATAAATTCAAAACAACTTGTACCAATAACTTCTAAACAACCTATACCAATAACATGTTCCAACATGTACCATGCATCAACATGGACCTCAACCTGTACCATAAACAAGTGCCTCAACCATGCACCAAACATGTACAAATAACATGTCACAACAACATGTCCAAACAAACTATCACAACAACATGTCGCATCCATCTTATCAACCAAACCATATCTACTCACCAATATCAATCACCAAGAAAAATCTCAACCATATGCACAATATCACCAAGATGTGCATCAACCAAGCATATCATAACAACTCATAATCATCACCAAGATCAATATGTGATTATAATAATATACCAAGACAAGTATGCTACATCATTCATAAACCATGTGTAAACAATACTACTAACAAGTGCCTCCAACTATGTACCAAGTATGTACCAATCATGCATAAACTACACATCAAATATGACTCATCAAGATGTACCAACATCATCAAATATACACCTCATGTATGTGCCAACTCATCAAATACTTGTATCAACCATGTACCCAACATGTACCTCAACCATATACCAAATACATATACCAATATAACCATCAAAATTTCTCTAGAAATACATCACACTATCCATAACCAAATACCATAAACCCTTACATCAAACCATGTGCCATAACCTCACTTTTATGTATCCTCAAAGATGTACCATTCATAATCCAATCATATACCAAGACCACTAACAAGTGTCTCTCACAATGCACCACAAGATATGATAATAAATCAAACTAAGTGCACTTACAATATAATTCAATATATTTTCCTCAAAACCATTCTACAACAAGCCCTAAACTTCCAAGAGGGCATCCAACATATTTACAAGGTAAACCCTCAACCAGATTCACAAGTTAAACACTACACGTATGAAAACCATACCTTTTTTCTTCTTGTAGCAATTTGTTTCCGCGATTCTACCACCACGAATCTGCTGCCGCATTTTTTATGCCACACTTTTTATACCACACTTTTCCTGCCACGATTTTTCTACCGCACTTTTTCTGCCACGTGTTTCCTACCGCATTTTTTCTACCGCACTTTTTTTGCTGCAGTGTTCTTTCCGCACTTTTTCTACTGCACTTTTCCTACTGCACTTTTTTCTGCCGCACTTTTCTCCATCAATAATGCTTTCCCAAATAACCTTTCACAAAATAGATATTCAATGATATTCAATAGGTGGTAATGGGAGACCCTTTCTCTCTTATTTAGACTCTCCAAGTAGCTTCCTCTAGAAGTATAAACTTTTGTCCACTTAACCACTTAGCCACTTTTTCCACTTAACTTAACAACTTTCCACAAATAGTATGTCTTTGTTGCTAGTTTCAACTAAATTTTTTAATTAATTTCTTTTGGAATCACTTTGACTTATCCATAAATACTAAACTCACCACTTCTTTTTGCAACCACTTTATTATTTAAATAATTTCTCTTTGCAACCACTTTTCTATAATTAGTCAATTCATAACTTATTTTTTCAACTAACTTTTGTATAATTACTCAATTCATAACTTGTTTTCCCTTAACTAACTTCTTTTTGCAACACTTTATTATCTAATTTATTTCTTGGTCGACCACTTTGACTATTCAATCTTCTCATCACAACTACATTACCATAATTACCAAACTCACAAATTCTTGTTGCAACTAATTTATTTTTAATTATTTTCTTAATGCAACAACTATACCCATGATTAACTCCTAGTTACCATCAATTTGACTAGTACACTTCTTCTAGGAGTTTCTAGAATAATTGATTTGCTTGACCTTCTAGGGGATTCTAGATAACGCATGAGGGTTCTCCAACTTCATATGGCCATAACTCTCTAACCATGAGGAGTTATGTGACATTCCACATATCACCGGAAATGGCATGAAATATGCTATCCATATATAATAGTCTTACCTGTAAATTCACCAATCTTAGTGACTTTATACCTCAAACAGAATCAAGTCCCTTACACATTCCTTTGTGCTAACAAAATTTGCTACTGGACTTCTCCAAGGGTTGACATCAATCACTAAGGGTTGAAATCAATCTACAATATCACTCTCCAAGGGTTGACATCAATGACAACCAACAATCCAGACCAAATGTTCATCAACCTAAGCCAATTGTCTAACAGAATGTACCTACCTTCTCTCCTTTTTCTATCACCAGTGATCCTTTGGTGACCTTCCACACCTTATCTGTAAATATAGATATGCAAACTTCACTTTCCAAATTGCCTATTGAAATTAGATTTTTCCTTAGATATGGAACATGTCTTACCTCTTTCAACAACCATTGTTTTGCATTCCTTTGACTTATTTTCACCTTTCCCATTCCAACAATTTTACATGGTGCATCATCACCCAAATGAACCTATCCAAAATCACCTTGAACATAATCTAGAAAATGAATCCCCTGAATCTACTATCCAAGACTCAGAAATATTATCTACAAAAATAATCAAAGCATCTTGTAACACATCACCTATTACATTTTCTTCTTGATTTTTCTCCTGCTGTCCATCTCTTTGTTTCTTTGGAGCTCTGTAGTCTTTCTTCAGATGTCCTTTCTTCCCACAATTCCAATGTTCTATCTTTCCCAGTCTCAATTTGGATATACCCTTCCTATAATTTATGTGGTTCCCTGGGCCCTTTCCTCTATCATTTTTTCTTCCCTTGTTCTCCATATTTAACACATTACCTGATGTCTCACCTGTGCTTTTTCGTCGCATTTACTCGCTAAGTATAACACCAACAACATCATCAAATTTTAAAGTGTTTGAACCAAATATAGATTTACTTACAACCATGACCAATCCATTCCAACTTTATATCAATGAGCACAAGATTAGAAGAGCCCTAACCTCATCATCAAAGTCCATTTTTACATAACTTAGTTGATTAGTAACCGTATTAAATTCATTTAAATGATCTAAAACAGACCCACCTTCTGACATATTCATATCAAATAATCTCTTCATTAGAAATACCTTATTGGATGTCAATGGTTGTTCATACATTTTAGCCAATGTGTCCATCAACTCCTTTGTTGTATTTGCCTTCGAAATATTGAAATTCATTGGCGCTGTCAGGCTTAGACGTATCATTCCTAGTGCCTTTCTATCAAGAACCTCCCATTATTCATCCTTCATGGTATTTGACTTATTTTCTATTCCACCCAATGGTAGGAATAGATCATTTTGATATAAATAATCTTCCATCTGCATCTTCCATAACTGGTAGTTTTGACTGTTAAATTTATCGACCCTATAATTTCCATATTCCACCATTGCTCTGAATCGAACTAGGAACCCTCTTTTCCTCTGAGTTACCTTTTGCTCTGATACCATATTTTAGAAAACCACGATCGTGAAGAAATAAAATAAAAACAAATGCAGAAATAAAACATAGAAGATATACAATACAATATAGACACATATATACGTGGTTCACCCAGTGTGGGCTACATCCACCAGATAAATTTACAGGTCCTTCCTTTTTATTATCCAACAAATGAAGGGATACAACCTACAACACACCCACTATAACTTCCTCTTTTTATCTCACAGTATCCTCTCTTAGAATACAATATTCGCAATGATACACAGGCACAATACATTTCCCTCATAAAAGAGGGTTTCCTTCTAGCGAAAAAAACCCTAACATAACTTTTACCATTAGATCCGCGACCTTATAATGAATGGTCCAGATTTACTATGAAATTACAATATAAATATACAAGGAATTTTTTCCTTTGGGGGATCGCTTTCCACCGAACTCCACAGGGGGGGCAAGCCCGCCCTACAACTCCCTCACATGGAGGGGTGTACAACATTCTGAGGTGTAAAGTATTCATGGCGGATAAACACGGATAAAAACAAAAAACCTTTGAATCAGGAAGATAATTAGGCTCCAAAACCAACACCATCATCGACAAGATGCTCTATTTTCTACAGGATCGGCTACATGAGCTCACAAAATGTTGCAACAAGCAATTTTTTGAGTAAAATGATTTTTCTCTTGTAGAATGATGTAACATCCCTAGTTTTAATCCCTATGAAATAGAATGTAATTATGTAAATGTGACTTAGGTTGGTGAGATGGTATGTTTAAAAGTTGGGGTGCCTACAAATGTAATACTTTGAATATTAATAAAATACATCATTGGATGGAATATGGACAAGGACAAAATTTATTGGGGGCTATGATTCCACGAGAGAGGGGGTTGAGGGGATAATCCTTTTATTAATTATTTATT
>ML836970.1:30369-40883 GCA_009831015.1 Picea engelmannii | reverse complement strand
ACCACTTACCGCCTACCCCCCCCTCTGAGCAAGCTACTAAACCACCTTCCCATACCACTCCCTCACTTCGACATCATACTCCACTACCACGTCTATACGTCATGTTCCACTACTCTGTCGACGTATTGTCCCCCACTCACCTATCACCTGTCACATCCCATCCACCTGTCATCCACTCACTACCCTCCATGTCACCTTCATACACATGTTACCCATTCATCACCCTCCACATCATTCCCGATATGCCTGTTGGCCAATTAATGCAGTTGGCCATAACCGTTAACCGACTGACTCGTCATCTGCTCCCCAAAAGACACCCCTTCATCCACTTAATCTCATTTTTTCACCATCCTTGCATTGATCACGATCCAGACGTAGCAAAACCCACCTTTCTCTATTCTTTTCAGTCAACGACTGCCATTAACGCCTGGTAAACATATTTAACATCATTTTTTTTTTAAATTTGCAGGTATCAGTTAGATCAATGGCGCCCAAATCCAAATCTTCAAAGATTGAAAAGAATATGTCCATCCCACCTCCTGTTGACTTGGATCAAGTACCATTGGTCGATAAAGATTACTTAATTGCAGAACCTAAGTGTGAATTTGACTTCTCTGAATTGAACTTCTAGCTTAGAGATACCTTTCTAGACTAGAGTAATGCGATCGGACTCTGGGATTCCAATATCCCACTGTACCTTTTCCCTCAGATATACCATTTCCCCAAATTCTCTCTAAAATGCCAGGCACACTATCTCCCTAGCCAAAGAGCCATTGTTTCATCATCCGGTGAAACTCTTTTCACCATTACCCCAGAAAAGATAGACCAGATAATGTAGATACCCAGATCTGACTCTTTTCCCCCCCTTTCCATCGAAATTTTGACTGAGATGTACCAGAATTTGTCCTTCCCATAGAGATCTCAAATCTTTGAGCTTTTCCTCACTAAAAATGCCCAGTTACCCAAGAAGAATCCCCCCTACCATTCCTTTATCTTCTCAGTGAAAGGTAACCAAGTTATTTATTCCCCATGTTGTCTACTTAGATATTATTTAGATGAGTGGGTAGATGAACCCATATTGGGTTTTCTATCCATATTTTCCACCGAAGAGAATGCTACTACACAGTTCAACTATAGCTAGTTTCTGGCCAATAATATCCATGAGAAGCTCTTCAATTTTTCTATAGAGGGAATGATCAGGTATTCGTCTATATTATAATACATGTTCATGTTTTTCCAAACAGAGAAGTTTTCTTTCTCCCTCCAGAAGCTAGACCAAGATGGTAATCCACAACCTGTCACATCCTAGACATCATTATTGAGAAATAAATCATTTGAGTTCAATTTCAAGAAGCTCATCAACCAGTTTTTCCACCCAATGGTAAGCATGCTAATTAGACGAACAAAAACTAGGATAAATGAAGAAATTCAAAGGATTCTACACCTGTCAGACCTTGCTAAAACAGGTGACTGGTACCTGTACCAGGATCACACAGAGATAAGATTTTACAGATGTGAATTGGCCCCTCACAAGCTTCCCAAATACTTTCCTGTTAGAATATTCACTATGGAATATATCATACATATGATTAATTCAGACGACATTCATTTTGTGGCTTTCAAAAAAAAACAACAACTCAAGATCATAGGGAGGATTGGTTCTTTCATCTGCAACAACAGAGCTGTAGGGGAAGAAGCCAACAAACTATTAAAAGAAATGAAGTTCAGTACCCATTTTCCTTGGCACTATGATCCATGTGGAATTATTGCAGAAACTAGATTAAAGAATATAATCTCCCCCTATGCTCATGTGTGTAAACCAGAGATAGAGAAATTCATGAACTTAATAGAGTGAGAGAAAAACACTCTGATTGACACTGAACAAAAACCTTCTCCTACCAGCATTTCAAAAAAAAATACTCCACATGTACTAGTAGAAAAGAGGCCCGGGAAATAAATATCTCCCTCAGTCACAGTAGTCTTAGTAGAAGACTACCAAGTTTACAGGAAGAGACCCAAGACCAGTCATACACCTAACAGGTCTAGAGGAGAAGAGACTCAATCCACAATAGTAATGGAGGGAGAAAATTCACCACTTCTCTCAGGAATCCAACAGATGATGTCCACTTCCTCACCAAATAAGCAGATCGATACAACATTGACAACCAAATCCTCACAGGAGTCTGCAGGACTCAATATTTTTGAGAAGTATAACTTAATCAAGAAGAAAAATGAGATGTTGACTAATAGTACCTATGCTAAATTCTAGAAAAATACATCCACAACCCAACATAGGTTGCTCTCTTCTTTTGACATAGAGAAAGGGAGGATGCACATGGCATTCTTGCAGGCACATGTGCCTCAACCCAAAGCAATTTCTGATTATAAAATGTCAACATTTAAGTTTGATGTCAAAGAGGTGCATCCAGCTGACCAAATGGATATGCATAGACAGACTGGAGAAATGATTTTCTCCACCCTGGCCAATACCTCCATGACTGCTGCAAATTTGCAGGTTTCCCTAAATAATGTCTAGTCTCAACTCAAACTGGAAAAGATATCCTCCCTGGCTAAGGATAACAAGATCAAATCCTTAGAAGAACTAATGTTTAAAATGGATATGATACATCCAATGTCAAAGAAGCATAAGAAATCCTCAAGAATAAGAATGTTGATATAACATCCTTAAGGAAAAAACTGAAGATCCCTACCACAAAAGACCCACAGGCAAAATAAATGGCTTAGAGTGAGGGCCATAAGGAGGAAATGTTAAAATTAATCATGGAGTAGAATGCATAGATTAAGGAGATGGAGGCAGAGCTAGAGAATATAGACAATGAAAAGGGAAAAAATGTGCCAATGAATGTTATTCCTCTACAATCACTCCCCATCATAGGAGTCAGTACAACAACAACAACCACCACAGCAGAACTTCAAGCAGTTATCCCAGTGACAACTCTAGATACATCAGAAAAGTTAGAAAAGTCCATGGAGGACATGTCTCTGTAAGGGCAGGAAATAAAAATATTACAGGATGAGATCAATCATCTCCAAAAGCTAAAGTCCACATTTCAATCCAGCTACAATACAGAGATGCACACAACACAGAGACTCAAGGAAGGAAATTATAAGCTGCAGAAGGAAACAGTCATGGCCAAAACAATTTCAGAGACCAAGGAAAATATTTGGATGGACATATGCGAATCCATGAAAGATATTTGGCCACTCATACAGATTATGTTTGAGTAGCACGAACTAGTGTAGAGAAGTAGACAAACCATTGATAAGATGAGAGGAGAATTGGGAGAAAGGCCCACAGAGGCAAATGAGATCATCATATTCTTGAATTCTAAAACAAGAGAGGAGATAGAGGCCTTGGAAGTTGAGGATAGGACAAAAACTATCCTTGAGGTCAAGAAAGTTCTGACCAAGAGAGGATTAATGTTGCAACTTGAGGAAAGAGCTTAGGCAATGGAAATTGGAGTACATAGGTTTTTCTAGAAAAATAGATTCACTACATAAGAAAGGGCTCCCATGTTTATTTGTGATCAATGATAAGTTGATTACCCTCTCAAACTACAAACAAAAGATCCTCATAGTGGAAAAATATATCTCTAAGTTTGCAGGGATACAGGGAAGCATCACTAGCAAAGAATTCTTGGAGACTTTACAATTGGACCTAAGCATCCAACATGAGATAAAGTACATCTTCATCACCAAGCCCACCTTTTCCAAGTACACAGAGATGGATGAAGTATATTGAAGGTTACTCAAAGTTAACATTCCCATTCAAAATAGATGGGATGAATTGTGTGCTTTGATCCAGTAGAGATGATGTGTACATCCGAGTCAGCTTGCAAAACAGTCATAGTCAAGTCAAAGATGAATCACCAACCACCTCCCTTAGAATCAACACCAAGGATTCGAGAGGATCATTTAGCATTCCTACTTTTTTGTAATGTAATATAGTTGGTTAGATTTTCTCTCCACCATATCCTGATCATTTATTAGAGGATCAGATGTAATTTTTCTATAAATACTTCAGACTTCGAAGTATAGAGGGTTGATCTTTACACCCAAGCAAGTTGTACCTGTAATCTTTTTGAAGATATCTACTAGTAATAAAAAGGATGATTCATAGGATTCATGCGTGCTGATGTTAGTGATGTTTAATTTTCTTTGTTAAATGTTTATGTTACTTCTATCATTCTATTTTTTGTCTCTGATCATTTAAAAGAAGTTTAAGTGCAGAATTTATCTCGAATACTCTGTTTCTGGATTTTAAATATCTGAATGTTATTCTTCTGATATTGTAATAAATAAATTCTTAAATTGTTCTTTATTGTGATTGACTATCTCACCTACTTCTCTCTTTCCATCACTTTAATTCTAAAATATCCAACATTTTCACTATCCTTCCTTGTGAAGAAACCTAATAATATATGTATCTGATATCAATCCTTAACACAGACCCCATATCCCAATGGATGTGTAAAACAATATTTAAGACATCTTTATAACACAAAAAACACACTCATATTATTTTAACTAGCCTAATATATAAAACTCAAACATATCTAAATCATACAGAGAGATCCCTCTCTGAAACTGGTACGGCTAGATCCCAATTTCTAAGTGGTTGGGTAAGTTACCTCTGTTAAATTTCTTCTACTCCTGACAACCTATGGGAATTTATAGAGCGTTAATATAGTGGCGACCATACTGGGGAACTGAGCAAATTTTCCATCCTACGATTTCTTTTCCCTAGATAAAGAAAACTTTATTTATGAACAAATCATAAAATCTGACTTATAAAGAGATAAATGTTCATAGGTTGTTGAAGTTTGTAAATATTAGTTTATATTTCTTAAAATTTAAATTTATGTCTCTTAAAAGAATCCACACTAGATCTCACCCTGATCCAGAACCTACAAAAATAGTAGATGACCCAAAACATTTACTGAGAAAGAGAAACACTGTAGAAGGTTCCAGGAGTCACAATCCCCTTCATAGGTCCACTTCTCTTCCAGAGAAGCTTGTCTCTATCCAGGATCTTTAGTTTGACATATCCTTCAATCAAATCCTTTTCAGAACCAAATCTGACAACTTTGTGAGTGAAATACTCCTATATCAAACCATCCTACAACCCAAGACCCCTGAAATACTTTCTCCCAGAGCATATTTTGATCAACGATTTCTTCACGAGTTCGAAAAGTTATAAGATCTAGTAGAAAATCTTTATCAATCTTTGTACAAAGCCCACTTCCAACAGTCAGTTGAACTTTCTTCCCTGACTATTGTTGTAGTATATGTCAAGCCAAAAGTAGCTCAGTCCATCCCTCCTAGCCCTACATCTTCTACCTCTTCTGTCACTTCTCCTCCAATCACACAAGTTGTTATTCAACCTCCTCCACCAATCATGGCAGTAAGATATGATCCCTTGGTATTGGCCGATCCCTTACATACCATGCCCTAGGACTATCAAAAAAAACTTCCTCAATTTGATGGTACTGGACCTCTTAATGCACAACAACATGTTGATAAGATGAATGATTACTTTGATTTGCAGGAAGTCAATGAGGCAGATGTACAGATGAGACTTTTTTCACAGATTTTAACCATAGAGGTAAAAAAATAGTTCAAATCACTATGGGTTGCGAGCATTGCAGATATTTCCTCTTTCCACAGAATTTTTCTCAACAGATGGGAGGTCAAGAAAAAACATCTCCAAATCTTATCAGAATACAAAAATATCAAAAGGAATCAAGGAGAAATAATACATGATTACTGCATTCGTTTCAAAAATCTTTACAATGCAATTCCTGCTGATATCAAGCCTCCTCAAGGCTTGGACTTGATCAAATTCCCTAATGGATTTGATGTTGATATGTCATACCAACTGAGGGAAATATATTCTACCTCCTTAGAATACATGCAGAAAAGTGAAGTGAGTGTGGAAGAAAATTTATTAGCCAGAAGAGCTAGGAAAAGAACAGAAAGAAGACTTGCAATCAAGGAAGAGCCTTCCACTTCTTATTCAAATGCTAAACTAGATTCCATAGTCAGAACCATGGATAGAATGACAGAGAGGCTAACCATCGCCGACAGGAATCCACCCAAGGAAAATTAGCCTGCTCCTTTGGTTAGAAATCCAAATTTCATAAGGAACCCTCCCCAAAATAGACAGAGAGAGCCTAGAGACCAAAGGGAACAAAGGAGGTCTGATCTGCAGATTAGGCCACCTCTTCAAGAAAATTACACTGATGTTGGGAAATAATTAATTGAGGAGTTGGATGATATTCACATAAACCTAATGGGTGTCAATGACAATGACTCCATTTTCCTTACTCAGGAAGAATAAGATCTTTTTCTCCTGTCGCATATAGAGGTAAATTAGGAAGAGGAAGAATTAGAACATCAAGACTTTGAGAATTCCATAATGGAGGTACATAGACAGTAAAACCTAAGAAGAAAAAAGACTAATGAAAATCCAACAAAGAAGGCTGCTAAAAATAATAAATTTGTTGAACTTAAGAAAGACTCAGATGCTACCCCTAAGAAAATCCTAGAGAAGAAAGGTCTAGAAACTCCATCAAAGAGAACTCTTGAAACTTCAACAAGAATAGCTCAAACCGAGGTGGCATCCACAAGTCAACCAAGCAATTATGCATAGAAGACGGTGACTGATAAACCAGAATTGCAGAGCCAAAGAAGAACTTCAAACACTTTCAGTTTTGAAAGGGAAGTGGCTAAACTGAAGATCCTTATTCCTTTAACTGAACTAATGAACAAAAATGATTACAGTTCCCGGGTGATCAAAGCATTAAATATAGAACTAGGAGTAGTGTCAGATAGTGTGAATGTCGTTGATGACCAACCTGAACTTCTTTCTAGTCCTGAGGTTGATGGACAAACTGATACTAGTTTTGTCTCCCCTTTTTACATTAATCTAAATATCCATGACAACACATTACATAATGTTATTCTTGACTCCGATGCTTCTCACAATCTTATGCCTAAGGTTGTGATGGAGAATTTGGGTCTTGATATCACCAGGACATACAAGGACTTATATTCTTTTGACTTTAGCAAAGTCAAATGCATTGTATTTATTAAAGATTTGTGCATCACCTTGGCACAAATCCTAGCTAAGAGCATGGTTATGGATATTGTAGTTGCAAACATTCCTCCGAAGTATGGTATGTTGTTATCTAGATCATGGGGTGCCAAGATAAAAGGTACTCTATAGTTAGACATGACTTACGCCACCATCCCTATTTTTTTCCAACAGTGAAGATTGTATAGAGAGACTCTGATGAAGTATATGGTCAACAGTCAAGAAAAATCTCATAACTATCCTTTGTACTCTATCCGTTCGGATCTGGATTCCTTCATTCTATACAATGATGGTGACTTAGACAGTCAAATAACACAATTATAAGATAATGCACCTAGCTTGGAGGAGAGTAAAGCAACCCCAAAGGAATGCAAAAGGGTGACAACAAAAACTAATGAATTAGCAGAAATTTCTGGAGTATGGATTTTGATGGAGCTATCACCAAGGAAGGAGTTGGATCTAGAGTGTGGCTGCATAATCAAAAGGAAATGTATTCAAAAACTCACTCATATAAATTAAATTTCTAGTGCACCAATAACATAGTTGAGTACGATGCCCCCGGGGGGGCAACTCAATTGGCAAATGCCATGAAAATGAAGTTCCATGAGGTTTCGAGTTCAACTCCCCCCGACTTACAATGTGTGCCATGCATGGGGCCTCGTGGGCACACCTAGAGGTTATAGTGGTAGAAGTTGGATAACATGGCCATGTGCCCATCTAGTTGCTGATTCCTCCAGACATAAAAAAGAAAAAAAACATAGTTGAGTATGACGCATTGATGCTTAGTCTGAAGTTGTTGAAGAAACTTGGTGCCAAGAGGATTATGGTAAGAGGAGACTCTAAACTTGTTATCAAAAAAATCAAAGGTGAGTATGCTGCTAAACATCCTAGGCTCAGAGATTATAGAAATGTTGTTTTAGATTTTCTAGAATATTTTACTGAAATTGACTTGCAGGTAATCCCTAGAGGCCAGAACATATTTGTAGATGGATTGGCTACTTCAGTAGCCACATGAAATATACCTTTCCATCCAAATTGCCAATACACAATAGAGGTGAAATGCAGACCAACCGTTCCAGACAACATGAAGTACTGGCAAGTATTTGGCAACTACAAACAAATTGAAGATTTCCTGTAGTCTAAAATTGATTTTGAGTGTACAAATATAGATGTAGAGAATGATGATGATAGTGTAAATAAATTAGACTTAGAAAAATATAGTGTAAATAAAGTAGATTCAAATGAAATAAATGAAAATGATGAAGATTATGATATTTTGCAATTGAAGAATAATGGTTTACCTAGAGGTCTATTTCCTTTATAAAAATTGTTTGATTTCAATGATGTAACAAAGAAACCAAAGATTGAACCTAGTGGTAAAGAGGTCGAAGAATGTAACATAGGAACAGAGGAAAAACACAAAATGATAAAACTATCTAAATCTTTACCCCCTAAGAATAGATACAAGTATATTGAATTGTTTAAGGAATATGTAGATGTCTGTGCTTGGGGCTATGAGGATTTAAAATCTTATGACACAAGTATCATACAACATAATATTCCAATTAAAGAAGAACATAAACCATTCATGCAGAAACCTAGGAGAATCAATCCAAAGTTACTACCCCTGATAGAAAAAGAGATTAAAAAGATTTATGATTCCAAAATAATAGTCCCCTTAATATTTTGAAAATGGGTTTCCAATCTAGTCCCTACTAGAAAGAAGTCTGGTGAAATCAGACTTTGCATTGATTTTAGAAACCTCAACAAGGTTTCCCTCAAAGACAACTATCCTCTGCCTTAAATGGATCACATATTACAAAAGGTAGTTGGGGCGAGTAGGATCTGTTTACTAGATGTATTTTCGAGCTATAACCAAGTTCTTGTTCACCCAAATGACCAGGAAAAAACAACTTTCACCACACCCTGGGGAACTTTCATGTATGTGAAAATGCCCTTTGGTTTGATGAATGATAGTGCCACTTTCCAAAGATAAATGGACATTGCCTTTGTGGATGAGATTAGTAGTTTTATAGTGATATATTTGGATGATGTTATTGTCTTCTCCAAATTAGATGAGGAACACTTACAACATCTCAGACGAGTGTTTGAGAAGTGAAGAAAGTTTGGGATTTCATTGAATCCCAAGAAAAATATTTTTGGTTTATAAGAAGGGAAGTTGTTGGGGCACATAATATCTTAATGTGGAATTAAAATAGACCCTGACAGGATAGAAGCCATCTATAAATTAGACCACCCTAGGAATATTAAAGAATTGCAATCATTCATTGGTAAAATAAATTTTATGAGAAGATTCATACCCAATTTGGCAGAACTCCTCAGGAACATTACAAATATGCTAAAAAAATATACCAAAATAAAATGGAACACTGAATCTAAATAGTCCTTTGAGAAGGTAAAACATGCACTTACACAAGCCCCTATATTGATCAGTCCAGATTACATTAAGGATTTCTATTTGTTCTCTTTTGCATCTGAGCACACCATTGCAGCAGTTTTATTGCTGAAAAAAAGTGAAGGGCATGAACAACCCATAGCCTTTTTTAGCAAGTCATTGATGGATGTTGCACTGAACTACAATATAATGGAGAAACAGGTTTTTGCCCTGGTAAAATAAATAAAATATTTTAGAGTTTATATTCTCCATTCTCATACTATTGCTTATGTTCCAAATGCAGAGGTGAAGGATATCCTAACTCAGGATAACCATGATGGTAGGAGAGGGAAGTGGATTGTTGTTATTCTGGAATATGATATAGAAATCAAACCCACTAAACTGATCAAGGTCCAGGGTTTGGCCAAATTGATGGTTGAATCTAATTTTCACGCTTTAGATATAAAATTCTTAGTTGCAGTTGATGAACAAGGAGAGCAGGAGACTCCACATGTAAAAGAGGTATTCTTAAATTCTCCATGGTACACAAACCTCATCTTTGTCCTGCATAATTTACAATATCCCCCTGGTCTAACTAAGACTAAAGTTAGATTCTTAAAACTAAAAGCATTGAAATATTGTATTCAAGATGGAAACCTTTACTAGAAAGATGTTGGGGGTATCTTACTTAATTACTTATTAAAAGATGAAGCTGGCAAGGTATTGCATGATTTCCATGAAGGATATTGTGGTGGGCATCTAATTTGGAAGACTACTACTAACAAGATCCTTAGAGATGGTTTTTATTGGCCCATCTTGTTTGCAGATGTGCATAAAAAAGTAACCTCCTGCCACAAATGCCAAGTTTTTGAAGGCAAAAGGAAACTTTTTCCCCTAACCCTGAAACCTATTTCAGTTGAAGCTCCATTCCAGCAATGGGGTTTGGACTTTATTGGTGAGATTCATCCACCCTCTTGAGGCCAGCATAAGTGGATTCTCACA
>ML836969.1:32179-46305 GCA_009831015.1 Picea engelmannii | reverse complement strand
TATGATTACCAAGCCAGGACAATGGTTTCCATCTCATTCTTCATAAAAGTAAATAAAGTACTTGTTTTAACAAAAAAATTATAAGCTATGCATATTTAACTAGTGGATGTGATAAAAGTATTTGAATGGGTTAAAAAGTATCCTTGTCAAGGCTATGGAAATTTGTTGGTTGTTGTGGCTATGCCTATGGTATTAGAGGTAAACTAGATGATAACATCTTCTAGTCATCACAAATTATTCCTTAGGGTGTGTTTCGATGAAGAAAATGTTTTGTAGGAAGTTTGATTAATGAATACTCGTCTTTGCATTTTGGGTAATAGTTAGAAGGTTATGTTTTAAAAATCAATTGCAATTGGTTAAATATTTAAAAGGTTGACTTGTTAATGTGGAACACATGTTTCAAGACAATCTCGAGTGATTTAACAATTCATTTTTGTGCATTTGTTTATAGTTTGTTTGTAAAATAAGCATAGATATGAGTTTATTTTTATTTTTTGTATTGTTTTATTATATTAATAATTAAATATTTGATTTAAAACAATACATAATGGAACATTGCATAGTTATTCTCAAATTTTTTGTTATTATTAGGGTTTGATTTTTTTTTAGCATGAACATACATTTAAATCATTTGTTTGATTTTTTTTTCTATTATTAATAATTGTTTTGATTGTTTTATTTACAGGATATCATACTCCAAATCATGGAAGAGAGTTGGATTTGCTTGTTTTGGGAGAATAGTTTCTAAAGGATTGAAATGAGAGAACTAAAAAATCATTTCACTTCTCATGAGGAGAAATCAAATCTCCATTTCTAGGAAAATGACAACGAATTTATGGAAATGCTTGAAAAACCACCTACGAAACGTAACAATTTACCTTAATAAGAAGGAGTTTCTCTAGAAACGACACTGTTTGGGAGATACAAATAGATCTTTGACATGAAATTTGTTGGTTGTGGAGCCTGATTATCTTCCTGATTCAGAGGTCTTTTGTTTTTCAACTGTGTTTATGCCCCATGAAGTATTTACACCCCCATAAGTATGTACACTCTTCCACATGGGGGAGTGCAGAGGGGGTTTACCCCCTCTATGGGGTCCAGGGGGGGATATCCCCTTGGCTTGGGGGTATGGGGGAAAGCGGGCCCCTGAAGGAAAAATTGCCTTGTAAATGTATATAGTAATTTCATTGTAAATCTGGACCATTCATTATAAGGTCGTAGATCTAATGATAGAAATTATGTTAGGGTTTTTTTCCCTAGAAGGAAACCCTCTGTTATGAGGGAAATGTGTTGCGGTTATGCATTATGGAGAATATTGTATTCTGAGATAAGATATTGGGAGAGAAAGAAGAGGAAGTCACAACAGGTTTGTTGTAGGTTGTATCCCTACATTTGCTGGATAATACTAAAGGAAGGACCTGACAATTTCTCTGGTGGACGTAGCCCACACTAGGTGAACCACATAAATCTGTGTCTCTATTGTATTGTGTATCTTCTGTGTTTTGTTTCCGCATTTGTTATTTTATTGCTCCACGGTCCTGTTTTTCTAACAAAGTTTTACAGATTTTGTGTTGCAATCAGCCTCCAATTTGTCTTTTGTTTGAATGACCCAACAATATCATAGATTGATGTTTAGCATTAAATTAATTAAATTAAATCTGTTTATGTAGTCTGGGATTATAAAAATAATATTAGAGCTCTGAAAGAAATAGGGAGGAGCATGGAATAGTGAATGGACTTGGGATTGTAATGGGAAGACAATGAACCTCATTTTTCTTCAGACTTTTTTTTTGTGAGTAATTTTGGACTTTTTTTTAATATAATATCATTTGTTTTCATTTATGTGTTCATTTTCTTCCTGTCATAGCTTTGTACAGTGAAACCTTAGTTTTTTTCCACTTTTTATTAATTCATTGTTATGGTATTGATTGTGTATCTCTTGTTCCAAAGATTAATATTTAAAATAATATTATCCATTATCTCATATGTATCGATTCTTTGTGTGATTGATAGATAAATGCATGTGTAAAATGTATTAGATTTTTCTTATTAAAATTACAATGTGTTTAATTATTTCTTTTTAATGAAATGTGTTTGATAACAAAGTTGCTTCATTTCCTTATCTGTATTAAATCTACTCTATTTTGTTGAAATTTCTTTCACCATAATTTTGTTGTACTTGAAGTGAAACATTGTATGTCCAAGAATTACTTTTATAGGTGGACAATCTAGAAGATATTTGAAGGACATGATTCAACCATTAGATTGCAACTCTGCTCCTAATCAAGATAGTTTAATCATTGTATTTTGTAATATTTTGTTTGTATGGTTTGTTTGAATGTAAAATTTTAATTGTAATAGTTTAGTTTAAATGCTTTGATCATTTGAATAACTCTTGTCATAAATTACAATCAAAATCATTTAGTTTAGTTCGATTGTTAGCTTAGCTTGAATATTATTGTTTCAGTGTGATTGAAGTTTGAATTTGTGTTTTCTTTATTATTTATAGATATTTTTTAGATTAGATTTGTCGGGATTAAGTTCCATTACATACTTTGAAATTCTCATTTTCATAAGGTTTTTAGTAAATCTTGTACCCATGTACAACTTGCAAATTTTGTGAATTTATGTAATTAAGTGTAAGGTTATCTAATCTAATAGATCATTGTAAATACTAACAATCTGACAGTTAGTAGTTAGGATCTTAGACAACTTTTCATTTATTCAAATATTTAGTTAGGATCTTTCGGTTGACAAATGGTCAATATCTACCATCAATAGATATACATTAAGATTTTTTCCAAACACATGATGACAGTAAGATCGATGTGCTCTTAAATTCTAGTATTTTTTATTAATTTTTTTTTTTTTTTTGTAGTTTCATATTAATGTGGTTAAAATGAAATTAGTTAAATGTTGAAGTTCATTATAGAATTGGAATTCATATTCAAATTAAATTTTATAAAAGATAAATATGTCATTACTCTAATTTAATATTAATATAGTTAAAATGAAATTGATTAAATGTTAAATATTTTAAGTTTTATTATCAAAATTTATGTTTAAATCAAATTTTATAAATTTATGTTTAAATCAGATTTTATAAATGATATGTATTATTAAATTTATTTTTTTATGATAATAATAATCTAATTTTAAAGTTATGTTCGAGCTAGATATCAAATTGTTGTATGAGATGCCCTTATTTATGAAACATTAAAATGCCAACATTAATTTTTAAATTGACATAACTCTAAGTCAAAATAAACAATCTAACCTATTAAATACTAGAACACCCTTGAAGCTGGGGAAAGGAAACACCAAAGTGAATTGGGGTGGTGACATTGTTTAAAGACCATATAATTTTTTCTTTGGATGTGTTATCACACAATATGTACTTTCCCAAATCCTGAGGAAAGTAAGACGGGATTGGCGTAACACGAGGATAATCCTGTCACTGTCACCCCAACAGGATATCCTTTTCTATTTAGGAGAAAAAACCTTCTCCAAGGGAGACGTCCCTAGACCTAGGGGGTTTGAGGAAAGGAAAATGACAAGATAAACTACCCCTCTCTCTCTAGGTCATTCCAGTCGGGTTTAGTTACTAAGTCATGTTTTGATGGATTAAGCAAAGGGTAAAAATAAGTGCAACTTCCCTTTACCAATACAACAACAAACGTTATGGCAACTTATGAGGAACAAATGATATTAATGCTTCAACAAGATAATGAACTTGTAATAAAATTTCTAGTAAACGAGAGTTTGCAGCAAATGATAAATGTATAACAACATTAAGTACAATGAAATAAAGTTGCAATATATCTAAGAAAATGCACTGGTATATACAATATAACAAGGTATTTAAAGCTTCAATGATAACACTTTATCATATGCAAGTTCTAGAAATTTGTCAATCAACAAATGAACTTTCAGAAGTTGTCCAAGATAACTATAAAAACAATAAAATAAAAATAATGGAAGTTGTAATAAACCTTCATAAATGTACTTTTTAATAGTAATTCAATGCATACTTTGACTCAAATTGACAGTGATTTGCTTCATCCACATTTCTGGGTTGATTTGGTTATCTTGTAAGCTTAGGTGGGATACTAAATTATGATTGTACAGAAATGATAATAGCAACAAAAGCTTCAAAAATGCACTTAGAATAACATGAAGAAGTGGTTCAAAGCTTTAAAATGATAGTGCATGGGCTTGTGCAAGTTTTGGGTTAGTTCAACTAGTTGGTAGGGTTAGGTAGCTTGTACAATAAAGAGTTGTAACAATGATTGTGACAACAACAACTTAGTTTTAGGTGATCCTAGATTAAATCAGTTTTAGTGAAGGGTTAATAAGGGAAGAATTTGAAAGGTTAAGTTTTCTCAAGGAGAAAAGAGTTTGAATATTAGTGCCTTGTACGGGTGATGAAGTCAAAGGTCATGAATTCTACTTGGGATTTTAAACAATAATGATATCACTTAATATAAGAAGGAAAGGACCTAGGAGGAGTAGTACCTTAAGGACTTGTTGGCACAGGGGCAAACCCAGTGTTCAATGCTACAACAATGAACCAAAAAAACCCTAACTACCAGCCCTTTTAGCAACACCTGTGAAGTAGATGAAGTCTCACCCAAGGTAGAGGCAGGGGTAGTTGCAAGACTCCGTTGTCTGCAACCTTAGCTGGGACACAGAGATTTTATTACAACACTCTAAAACATCACTTAGCAGTTATAGTTCGTTAATATTCAACCTTAGTTTATAGCGCAGCTAAACCCTAACAATAGATCAACGCAGTACTTATAGAGATCCAATAGATTCAAGTAGTAAGCATACCAACATAGATCATACCTAGCATTTATTCACATTATTCAGCACTAAGCTACCATATTAGATCCTTCTAAGCATACATCAATGCACTAATCATTCAATCACATAGACAAGAGAACAACCATAAAGAACATAGCAACCACAACACAGGATATACATGGTTCCTCCCCACCCTGGGGCTACGTCCACCAACTCTTCTTCTTTATTTATCTATGTCAATCGTCTACATGCACAGAGCCATGATATCTTACTCCGTAGAGGATATGAGATCTGCACACCTCTCTAGATCCTCCTTCCTTGAAGTACAACAGAAAGCCTTCCACAGTCTCTTACAATCACTTGCACTTAGCTCTGCAAGTCTCACACAATATGCACAAAGAAATTACAATTACCACTTGCACTTAGCAATTAACACTTGACACTTAGCACACTCTCACACTGGTCTCTTCTTACATCACCTAGCTATCTCTTTATAAATTAAAAAATGGGCCTAAACATGGGTAAACCAATGGTCTGACATCCCCATTTCCGTTACATAAGCCCAAAACCCAAAAATACCTAAAAAGGGGCTGAGATCCCATGATCTCTGCTTCGACTTGCGCTCCATCTTTGATAGCTTATTGAAGTCCCAAAAGTAGGTCAAACAAAAACAAGGATTCTCAAAACTTGTTCAAGGGCCAACAAGCCCCCAACACTTACCTTTGATTCATCCCGAGTCACTTTGGTCTAGGTATTTGTGTTTCAAATCCTTGAGCTTGGCTCGAGCTTCTTTGACTTGTTGTTGCACCAGGACCTCCTACTTGATGAACTCTTGGATGACTTATTCATTGATAGGTCCCTCTAAACGTTGTTCGACTGCAGTGACTACTTGTTCCAACTTTGTGCCTCAACCTTCAATCTCCTCAAATAGTTGGCAAGCTTCGTCCTGGACTGGTTGGAGCCTTTGAGTCACTTCCATGATTTTTCTCTGGATGGTGTGGACCTGTTGTTGAGAAGTGCGATGTTCTTGGGATTTCTTCATCCTTTAAACTGCTGATAGGAGCTTTAGCTGTGCCTGTACTGTTCCTGCTTGCTACTTTGCCTCATGGAGTTGTGACTCCAATACCTTCATATCAATATCTTCAGTGAGTCGCTCATAATTCTGTGCACTACAAGCACTTATCTGTTTACATTCCAGAGTGAATGCTCTGATCCTCTCGACTACGCTCTGAGCAGTGGATTCTTCTTAATCTTGCATGTCCTGTGGGGTACTTGGCATTGTTTGTAGCTCGAGGTTTGCGATTCTCTTTTGAAGCTGTTGGATAGCTTCCACAAGTTTCTCTACTTGGTGTTCCACTAGGTATTCCTCCTTTTTATCTAAGCCTGTCACAGAGTGAAGTGCTCTGCTGACTACTTCTTTTACTCCCACCTGCTCTGCGAGCAACTGCTCTCTTTCTTGTTGGATCTGCGCTTTCTCTTATTCAAACTTAGCTTGGAGGGAAACCTTCTCTTTCTATGAAACTCAACATTTCTCTATAACTACGTTTTGTATTTTCTTTAGGGCCTTTGTGGCCTATTTGGTTTCTTCCTATGCACGATGAAGGTGAGCTTCGGTTGCATCAGCTAGTTTGCAAAGTTGGGCAAGCTCATCTCCCAACTTAGGTGCTTCTGATGGTGGGGGTGCTGTGGATACTACGCGACTAGATTGAATGGTCTGTTGTACCCCTCTGAGTTCAACCTCGATTCTATTGTACATATCCTCCTTCTTGGATTCATGTTTCTGCAAGATGTCCTATGAGGCATTAGCTACAGCTACGATGATAAAGTCAAAGTCATCCATAGTAAGCACAATTTTCATTTTAGTTAAGGTGGCTCTAGATTTCTTTCGGGAAGTGGGTTTCATGGGAGAAACCTTCCTTTTCTTCAAGGGATTGACCTCATCAGTAGGGTCCCTGGGCAGTGTTACTTCGCCTTTGTTTTGCTGGTCCTCTTTTCCATTTGTCTCTTCTACTTCGTCATCACCCCCTCGTCCAGGTGATATTGAAGAAGTTCCTTCTGATGCACTGCTCAATTTTTGGACCTCTTCATTCCTCATCCTTCTGTTGGGTCTAGGACAATCCTTTTCTTCATGAGTGGTCTCAGGGTTGTTAATTAGTTTAGGGTCTGACATTTTTGTGGTGTCTGCGGGGATGAGGAGTTATATTGACCAATCCTTGGTGATATCTTCAAGGTCCTTCTCGGTGAGCTTGTAGTACAATTGAAGCTCTTATTTGTGGTCATATGCATGCATGCTGATATAAATTAAGTGTCGATATGCATGGAACTTCATGAGGGATCGGAACCAATGTAAGGTGATTGGCTTCATGCAAGGGATAACTTCGATAGCTCTCTTCAGTTGGAGATAATAGGTATGAAAGACTGCATTCGACTACCATTGTTTTCCCATATCACTCGAGTACCAAAGCGTTGTGAAATTCGCGATGAGCGGCTCGAATGAATCAATGTCCAAGGAGGTTGCACTTTCTGACATTTCCCAAGTGGTAAATGCGATGAGGATTAGGAGCCAACTAAAGTGGAACTCATAGCCCTGATCCTAAACTTTGCGATAGTCTAATTCTAGTTAGTTGAACAAGTACTTCACCCAGTTCATCTGGAGTCCTTCTACACATTTCCCGGCTAGGTCAATGACGAACCCTGTGACTTGAGTAGGTTGGTTCTTCCTCACTAGCTTCCCTATGATCAACTGGTAGGCTAGGTGCACTGCGCCATTCTAGGTGGAAGCTACCTTGTATCCTCACATTCCCTTTTCTACATCATCGTAAGTGTCCTTAATTCTCTATGTCAGGGTGTGGTCAGAAGCCTTCACTGGGTAGAAGTCTTGTGGTTCAGGTCCTTGCATGCTCAATCTGGTGATCTTATGGATTAGCATCAGATAGGCTGTAATGTGTCTATCTATCCATAAGTAGCCACCATGGTAACATGAGAGAAGGCGATATCATAGGTGTTAACCTCTTGGTGCCTTCCAAAGTGTGGGATTTTCATCACATTCAAGAGGGTGGACTGTGTGAGGTTCATAGTCCATGGCTAGGGGATTATTTTCGAGTTCTTCTCCTTCATCCTGGTCAGATACTTGTAAGGAGAAATCATTACGATCTTATATTGTTTCGTTCAGACTGAAAGTATACCCTTCGGGAGGTACGCAGTAACCACGGTGTAATCAAAATTCATTGGGACACTGTCATGACTCACCGTGCCGGCCAACGATGGGATGTAGTTGGGTAAGATGGTCGGGATTAAATTCGTATTTGCAAGATCATATATGTACTTGGTTCTCTTCTTTGATGCCATTCGGGATGGTCTGGATCCACGAGTAGTTGATGAAGAGGCTTGCGCTCCTCACGTCGATGAAGCTTGAATTCCTATATACATCACTCTCTCGGCCATCGTATCAATTAAAACTCCCTCAACTAACTTCTCCATGGCGCTGAGCTCATCCGACATGCACGCTCTTGATTGGAAAACTTAGGTGGATGGATGAGTGCTCAAAGAAATAGGATCAGTGTCGAATTTACTAAGCACGGTGTGGTAGCAATGGGTTCTCTTGTTAGCTATGATACAATTCGTAAAAGTGTTCTCGGTGCAACAGTCGATGGACTAAGTAGACATTATGTAACATATCTCTCCAATGGATAAGAAGATTTCGATCAATGAAGTTATGTCTGTTGCGGCATGGTCCCAACGGTCCGATGGCAAGATTTCTAGTCATAATTATCGCTTCCAATGGTCATATCGCTTCCCCATGGCAAAGTGCCATGGGGCATTTTTCTGATATCCCGGTGAAGTTCCAATTTTGCAAATCTTCCTTCCACAAAGTTCCCTCTGGGCCCTTCTGTAACCTTTTGACCTTCGTTCTCTTCTTACTGAGTTTTCTATCCTTCTTCCCAGTGATCTTCGTCTCAGTATTCCTCTTTCCATTCTAATTCTTGTCTTATTTTGGCATAGCATATTTGCATTGTTGAGATTATTTCATAGGATTATAGAGTAATATTGCTTCTCTATCTGGGGTAGGTGCTCTACTCATTTGTGAATCTTCTTGTTTTATTTCATCTCCGTGATCCAAGTTCCTAGTTCTTAGTAGCTTTTATTTGTCCTCCTATTCTACAATCAAGTGTGTTATCCTCCTAGTCATGAAATATTTTAATTCCTTTTTTTTTTTTTCTAGGGCCTCCTCTTCTTTTCTTCTGGTCTGATCTTTCTCAATCCAGGTTTTTCCTAATAACATAGTAAATAAAGCGTTGTTCTCAATGAATCTAACAACCTCAAAATCTCCCTCTATCAAATATCCATGAGAACTCATAGATACCTGGGTGAGTCTTCCACATAGGGTTATCAGATTTCCCCTGAATAGTCCTATTCCTCTCAATAAAGGAGTCATATCAGGATTTCCTAAATCTTCCCAAGTTCTTTTTGTCATGATGTTTACCTATGTTTCCTCATCCAGAACACAATCTATGTTGAAGTCTCCTATTCTTGCTTCAATGCATTGTTTTTATTTGAAGATCTCTAATAAGTTGACATCTCTGCGATTATTCAGGGTTTCTTTCATTTGCAGCAGTACAGTCTCTGATTCTGTCTGGGGTTCTTCCATTGTCTTAGTTTCGTGACCTTTCTCAAGGTTTTATTATCTCATATTCATTTTGTCAAGCTTAAAAATCATTCTAGAGCAGTCTAAAACTTCATGGTCCATAGATTTACAATAAAGACAACTAGGTCTTCTTCTAGGGCATTCCTTAGCAAGATGTCCCGGTCTTTTGAAACCGTAACAAAGGGTTAATGCTCTTTTTTTTCTTAAATGATCCCCAACCTTTCCTGTACTGTGCACTAGGATCATAGTAGCTAACCTGCAAAAAATTCTTTCTAGGATCCTGCATCCATTTGTTAGTCCAAACATTCTTTCTATGCATAGGAATAACATATCTTTCATTATTTCTATCAGATCTACTCATATCAAACCTTCTCTCTTCTAGTTGTACCCTAGTTTTCAGACTAGGATAACATTTATCAAACATACCTAGATCCATACTCTTGAAAAACAACTTTCCACTAATCTTACTTTCAACAGAGCACAAAGCTTCCAGATCTAAAACTTTTCACTATTCTTACCTTTATCAGAGCACAAAGCTTCGAGATCTTACCTCTTTTATTTAGATCTAACTTCTCTTCTTAGCACAGAGATTTATAGGTCAAGTAGAATATTGTGCACTAAGGCAACAGATCTACGCACAGAGCTTTCTTTCTTTCCTTCAGTTCCTAGCAATCACAGTTTCAAGTCCTGGCAACAGAACCATTTTTTGGCACAGGGGTAGACCCAGGGTTCAACGTTACAACAAAATGCTAACTACCGACCCTTTCGGCAACACCTGTGAAGCAAATGAAGTCTCACCCGGGGTAGAGGCAGGGGTGGTTACAGGACTCCAATGTCTGCAACCTTAGCTGGGACACAGATTTGTGATTACAACACTCTAACAAAGCACTTAGTTGTTACATTTTTTTAATATTCATCCTTAGTTTGCAACGCATCTAAACCCTAACAAGAGATCAACACAGTATTTATACAAATCCAATAGATTCAAGTACTAAGCATACCAACATAGATCAGACCTAGCATTTATTCACATTATTCAACACTAAGCTACCATATTAGATCATTCTAAGCATACATCAGTGCACTAATATTTCAATCACATAGACAAGAGAACAACCATGAAGCACATAGCAACCACAACGCAGGATATACGTGGTTCACCCCCACCCTAGGGCTACATCCACCAACTCTTCTTATTTATTTCTTTTTTTCAATCTTCTACATGCACAGAGCCATGATATCTTACTCCGCAAAGGACATGATATCTGCACACCTTGCTAGATCATCCTTCTCTGAAGTACAACACAAAGCCTTCCACAGTCTCTTACAATCACTTTCACTTAGCTCTGCAAGTATCACACATTATGCACAAAGAAATTACAATTACCACTTGCACTTAGCAATTAACACTTAGCACTTATCACACTCTCACATTGGCCTCTTCTTACATCACCTAGCTATCTATTTATACATTACAAAATGGGCCTAAACATGGCTAAACCAATGTTCCAACATCCCCATTCCCGTTACATAAGTCCAAAACCCAAAAATCCCTAAAAAGGGGCCGAGATCCTATGATCTCTGCTTCGACTTGCACTCCTTCTTCGACAGCCTGTCGAAGTCCCAAAAGTAGGTCAAACATGACCAAGGATTCTCAAAACTTGGTCAAGGGCCAACAGGCCTCCTAGGATCCAAGCTTTGAGAAGGAGATAAACTAGCATGTAGGATCTTCTAGGCCCTAGTGTTTTCTTCCCCTTAGAATTCTTTGAAAAATATTTATGTGCAACCTAATTAATCAATGTCTCTAAAGTTATATCACTTTGGGGCTTTAGAGACATGATTGTTATGAAGCCAATATGATGAAGCTTAGCAAATAAGAAAACAAAGAAGTAACATCTTATGTTCTTTGTTTATAGGGTTTATCTATCATGCAATTTCATAATATTTATCGTGAGAAAGTAAATAACACCATAACCATTCAAATAAAATGACAAGAGTAAATTTACTTACTTTCACCAAGAATAATTATGCTAAATAACACTAGATTGCCAAAACGCTTCACCAATTTTGATTCTAGTTGCGAAAATTAACCTCCAGGAGAGATGTGCCTCCTTATTGCATCCAAAAACTTCCCAATAGGGCACCAATTTCAGTCCCCTCCTCTTGTGTGAGGAGTTGTGATGAAAGCATGAGAGTACTTTATTTCTATTTATACAAAACTGGTGACCTTTAATTAATTTTAGGTCAAATAAAGGCCAACTTGGCCAATTTAAAAATAAATAAAATTTAGACATAAATAAAATTAATCTAAAACAATCTCCAAGGGTGATGACATTCCCTTATAGGGTGACGTTGAGCCCCTAAGGTGGAATGTTGGGCTCAGGATGTAGAACATTTGGCCTCCAAAGGCCCCAGATGATGCCCACACATGCCATCCAGATCACAACTTCCCCCAAAATGTAAACCATAGCTCTGGATGATGTCCAGGGTCATGATGGTGACATTCTGGGTTTTCAAAAGCCAACGTCCATGTGGAAGAGCAAGATCCCTCTAGGTTTAGGTCTTCCAGGGTTCCTCTAAGGTGACTTCCTTATTTCTTCTTGGTGAAAATATTTGATGTCTTCTTTCCCATGGATGGGGTTCCAACATCCATCTATGGGCTTCAAGCCACCATGAAGGTCTGAGATAATAATTAACTCATGTGTACCTGTTCACCAGGAAAGGTCCTATAGAAACAACAAGTATGTCCTCAAGAAGTTCATAAGTCACAGGGATAATAACATGTAAATCACATACAATAATTAAATTAACCAAACATGTGCATCAAACCCCCCTTTACCCAGACAAATGCTCCAATATGTTATGAAGTTTAACAAGTCAGGTTTTGAGAAGGTCTCAGGGTGTCCTACTGGGTTAATCCTCCTTAATATTGGGGTTTTTTCCAGGTAAGAACCAATCTAAGTCATGTAAGTGTATGAGGTGGTGTGGGGTAAGTTTTTTGGCATGGGGTGCAATGATAATAGGGAAATGTAATTCTTACCTGTGGGTGCCTTTGTAGAAGGTGATATGCACCTTGTCATAGATGCATTTGTTTCATAGCCCATTTACTGCCTTTTATTCTTAGATTTATTATATTTTAATATTTTTATTTTGTGCTTCAAGGGAAAAGTTGAGGGACATTGTCTTGGCTTGGTGACTAGAGATGACAATGTTATCCACAAACATTTCATATATATGAGAAGTTTGGCTTGTGATGAGACCCCCTTTCTTTTGGCTATGCCACCAAGAGCCACTACCCTGGTTTGGTTACTAGATAGGTGATAGTTTCATACCGCTACGTACCCATGGTCAAATTAGGATGGCTCGTGATGAGACCTCCTATCCATCAACTAGTACCTTAAGTTTTCATTTATCTTATGGGTTACCTTTTCTTACTGAGAAGATTTTTACTTCTTTCTCAAGAATCGATGGGTGAAGCATCTCAAAGGTTTTTTTTTAAACTTTTAACTCTTTCCATCTACTTTTACCATATGGGCCTTTATCCCCTTCTTCCCACAAGGAAAGGTACAACCCTTCCTATTGTGGACAATCCTAATGCCCGAACAAAGGTAGGGGAAGATGAGAGGAATACATATGGAAAATTGTAAGTATGGAGGGAATGCATGATGAACTTTCATAGACCAACCCAGTGGCAACCCATCCTAAAGAGAGATCAACTTACTAAGTCATCATGTCACCCTTCCAGGTATGAACAAGTCAAAGAGCATAATTTCGAAGAAAACGTTATGAAATGAAGGAGAATTCAATGAAACATATTCAAGTGCTTCAAGAATCAGAGTGACACATACCATGATTCTCGGACTCATTAACTCATGGAACAAGACTCACTGCTACTTTAGGACCAAGCTGGTGGGATGGATACTACTGTTGCTAATAAATGGGATGCACTGAAGAAAAGAGGGGCCCTTCAGGGCCATGCTCAAGTCATATGACTCTCGACACTCCATGTCTGGGACCTAGGGGCCTTGAGACATGATATCCTTATTTATCCCTATGGTAGGGGATAATACGATGGAAAATGAATACTTCACAAGGTCCATATTCATCCCACATCTAGAAAAATATTTTGAATAATTTTGTAACTCAAAAATTAAATCGCAAGGTTGCATGCCCACCTACAACAATAAAAAATATGTAAGCGACTTTTCCAAAGAAAAATGGAAGAGGAATAAGATGCATGTAAAAATATTAAAGTTACATTTCTTATTAATCCTCCCTATAATATACAATCTACAATCTCAATAACATTGATATAAAGTGCACAATCGATATAAATTTGTTGATGCAGTCTTTCCTAAAATACCCAACATCGTTTTCTTAAGTTGTGGGAAGAAAAAGGCATGATTCTAAGATACAAAATACACTCATTAATTGTAAGATAAAAAATAAACTCATTATTCATTGGGTGAGTGGAAGCTAATGATGGTCTCTCATGATGCGTTAGTGGCAATGCAAACTTGGAAAAAAAAAATGTTAACTTGGAGGGATTACTTAAGGTACATTTACAATGAATTTAAATATGGTGTAAGAAGATGAAACGTAGGAAATTGAATTAGCTTTCTGAATATACAACTTTTATTCATAAACATTGTGAATAATTAGGTCATTTTTTTTT
>ML836969.1:0-30248 GCA_009831015.1 Picea engelmannii | reverse complement strand
CTCTCTCTCTCCCCCTCCCTCCCACTATCTCTCTTCTCTCTCTCTATAAATCTACCCTTGCTCATTATCTCTCACCCTTTCCTCTCACACTCTCTCTACCCCCTCTCTTTGTTTCCCTCTCCCTCCCTCTCAAACAATAAAACACTCATTGTCCATCCCTCCCTTGTTTCTTTCTCTTCCTTGCCTCTCACACTTACACATTCTCTCTCTATCTTCCCCATCCTCTCTCTATCTCTCTCGCTCCCTCCCACTATATCTTATCTCTTTCTCTACTACATATACCACATATTTTTCTCTATCCTTGTTTTTAGTCTCACTTGTTAGAATATAATGGATGTGCTCATTTAACCATAGAAAATATCACTACTGTCATCCAACCATAAGCCGAAGCCACCCCCGAGCACCTTAACCTTGACAAAGAATCATTCCAGAAGAAAACCCTAGGCTAGATAGCCTAAACAAGATAGTTCACCTCTCTCCAAGGATAGCGCACCAAAAAAGAGTAACAAGAGCTGATCAGAGAGTCCAAACCATAACCAAGAGATAGTCTAGGCCAAAACTGAAATCTTCTAGCTACAACAGCTGCAATGAAAACTCTCCTCCAAACTTGTGCACAAACTGGCCAACTGCATTGTGCACAAGTGTTGCTTCTGCAGTTATGAGAAAGCCTTCCAGAATGAAGACTGGCCTCTTATATTTATACAAAAACTAGAAAACTACCTGGGCCGAATTCTCATTCTGGGTTCCTATTTTCTTAGTATATAATATTTCCTTTAGCCGACTTCTTCTCTTGGAGGATAATAACCTAATACAAATTATCCTCTTGAGCCAACTTATCTTCTAGTGTTATTATCCAATTAATTAGGGCTTCTTCTTACTTCTTGGAATATTCTATTCTCGTCAGGTTTACATGTGGAGGTAAATACCTCCCACAGATATTATAATATCAACACTCCCTCCTAGCTAGGGAGGTATTTGAAGGGAATGGTCTTGAAAACAAACATACCGTTCACCTGGTAGCATCAACATAGTTGTCTAGACTATTTCATGATTAGATCATGAGAACCATCATCACTATTAGTGTCATCAATTACATCATCTCTTGGAACCATACTCCATCTGAGTAATCAGACATGATGCTGGATAAGTCACTCACTCCATAGAGTGACACAACATCCATTCTTCTAATCCTGACATATGTTCTAGAAGAATACATGTTCTGAACCATTTTTCATCTGGGAAATATCTATCCATTAATCATCCATCTAACTAATAATCATTTCCAACACTACTGATAGTCTTCAAGGTGATTGGAACAATGTCATTCAATAAACACAACTGTGTCTATCCATAGTAGTACACAACTACAATCCAGTGGTACACTGCCACACCAAGTAGGACACATATACTTGATCAGTGACATATAGTCACAATCAGTGGAACACATCCACTAGAGTAGTATACATCTACTATCCGGGGACATACAGTCTCCATAACATTCATATCATGAACATGCATAGAAAAACATTGTTATGATATATAAACTGAAACATCTAGGCCATTCTTCCACTCACATCTGTGAGATCTAGAAGATTATCTTCCCTAAGAAAGTAAAGCATCAACTATGAGATATCTGGACTATTCTTCTCAAGAAAGAAAGAATAATTGTCCCAATTTCTAAGCCTGGAACATTCACCTATTTGGGCCATTCCTCCGGCACTAAAAAAAGTGCAACCTGGAGAAAATGAGTCTACCCTAGGGAATGCATGTCCCTGATTGCTAAACTTGGAAGATTCACCTATATGGGCCATTCCTCTGGCACTAAACAAAGTGAAACCTAGAGTGAATGAATCTTCCCTAGGGAATGATTGTCCAGACCATTTCCTAAGGAAATGACTATCCTGTACCAACCTCCAAAATAGACCATTCTTCAAAACTGCTCACAACTGTGAGATTCGAAAGAATGACTGTCTGGCAAGGTGGACCAGTCTTAATGACCACTATTAAGAGTGACCGTCAAGAAGAGAGACTGTCCTAGAACATTCCCTATGTTAACCACAAGGGGAATTGTTGTCTATGGTACATTAGCAATCCATTGAACCATTTTTATTACGAAAATTACCATTCGATCTGGACCATTTTCCAAACTGGAAAATGCCTGTCCGTCAGAAATATCAAACCACTTTCCGAAATGGAAAGGAAATACTGATCCTGGACCATTTTTTGAACTAAAAAATGTTCGTCCATAAATAAATAACACATCAGTTCTCCCTCCCAACCTGGGAGTCATATCTTCCTTTTTCAATAAGGAAGTCGTCTCCACGATATCCATATTGAGTACACAAATTATTTCATCTTTGATAGAGGCTTTACCAAAATGTTTTCTTATCTTCTCATATGTGGAGATATATATTGGACAACCACTTTCTCTTTTCTGGACTTCATCATGGATAATGTAATGCTTGATCCCACTGTACTTTGGTCTTTCTGGAACACTAGTTTTCTCTTAAGGATTCATATAGCTCTAATCAATATAGTATATCATTATTGGATTCATCTTTTGTTTCCTGTTGTTGGCCCTTGACCAAGTTTTGAGGATCCTTGGTCATGTTAGACCTATTTTTGGGAATTCAACAGGCTATTGAAGGTAGAGTGCAAAACAAAGAGGAGATCGCGGGATCTCGACCCCCTGTTAGGGATTTTTTGGATTTGGGATTATGTAATGGGTATGGGGATGTCATCCCATGGGTTTACCCATGTTTAGGCCTGATTTTGTAATGTATAAATATATGCTAGGCGATGTAGTGAGTATGAATGGCTAAGTGTGAATGACAAGTCAGTTGTAAGTGGTGTTGATTGCAAGTAATAGTTGTAAGTGCTATGTGTATGTTTGCAAGGTTGAGTGTAAGTGTCTGTAAGGGACTGTATGTAGGATTTGTGCTGTAACCTAGCTTGGGGAACGAGGATCTAGTGAAGAGTGCATAGATATCCTGTACTCTGTGAAGTTGATCTAAAGGCTCTGTGCATGTAAGAATATTGAAGAAAGCTGATAAAGAAGACAAAGACTTGGTGGACGTAGCCCCAGGGTGGGGTTGCCCCACGTACATCCTATGTTGTGAATTATGTGTGCAATGTATTGATGTATTTATGTATTTACTTGCGTAGTGCTTTGATATAGATGAATGATAGGTAGATTTGTTGTTGTTTTTTGCTTGATAATCAAAGTAAATGTTGGATTTGACCTGTGTGAATGTGCTTAGTGCTTGAATCTACTAGATCTGATATGTTTTTTCATGCTAAGTGTTGCTAGATGCTAGATCTGGTTGAATACTATGATGCTCTATAATTAGGGTTTTACCTGTGAAGTAAATACTGGTTAAACATTGATGAACTATATTACTAAGTGCTTTGTCAAGGTGTTACAATCACATATCTGTGTCCCAGCTAAGGTTGCAGACACTGGAGTCCTGCAACCACCCCTGCCTCTACCTCGGACGAGACTTCATTTGCTTCACAGGCATTGCCGAAAGGGCCAGTAGTTAGGTTTTTGTTGGTGCGTTGTTGTAGCATTGAACCCTAGGTCTACCCCTATGCCAACAAATGGTTCTGCTGTCGGGACCTGAAACTATGATTGCTGGGAACTGAGGAAAAAGGATATTTGTGTGAATATTTGACCCAAAACTATGAAATCTCTGTGCATAGATATGTTGCCCGAGTGTGCATCATCCTACTTAATCTGTTAAATCTCTGTGCTAAGAAAATAAGTTTGATCTAAAGAAAAGAGGTAAGATCTGTAAGCTTTGTGCTTTGTTAAAGGTAATATAAGTGGAAATTTTTGTTTCAAAAGTATGGATCTAGGCATGCTTGATAAAAAATTTCCTAGCTTGAAAAGTATGGTGCAGCTAGATGAAAGAATATTTGATATGAATAGATTTGATAAGAATAGTGAAAGATATGTTATACCTATGCATAGAAAGAATGTTTGGACTAACAAATGGATGCAGGATCCTAGAAATATTTTTTTGCAAGTTAACTACTATGATCCTAGTGCATAGTACAGGAAAGGTTGGGGATCATTTAAGAGAAAGAGAGGATTAACCCTTTGTTACAGTTGCAGAAGACAGGGTCATCTAGATAAGGAATCTCCTGGTAGAAGACCTAGTTGTCTTTCTTGTAAATCTATGGACCATGAAGTTTTATATTTCCCTAGAATGATTGCTAAGATTGAAAGAATAAATATGACACAAGTAGATCTTGAGAAAGGCCAAGAAACTGAGACCTTGGCAGAACCCCAGAAGGAATCAGGGACTATACTATTACAGATGAATGAAACCCTGAATGACCATCGAGATACTAATCTATTAGATACCTTAAAAGAGAAAGATCAAATAAAAGTAAGAATATGAGACTTCGGCATTGATTTTGTTCTAGATGAAGAAACAAAAGTGAATGTCATGACAAAAAGAACTTGGGAAGCTGTAGGAAAGCCTGCAATGATTCCTTCATTGGGAGGAATCAGATTGTTTAGAGGAAAACTGATAACCCTATGTGGAAGACTTACCCAAATATCTATAATTCCTTATGGAACTTTGATAGAGGAATATTTTGAGGTTGTTAAATTTATTGAGAACAATGCTCCATTTACTATGTTGCTAGGAAAACCCTGGATCGAGAAGGATCAGACTAGAAGGAAAGAAGAAGAAATCTTAGAGTAGAAACAGAAAGAATTAAAATATTTCATGACTAGGAGGATTGTGCACTTGATTGAGGAACAGGAGAACCAACCAAATATATTTAACTTGGATGCCGAATTTGAAAGAACCCAAGAAGAATCACATAAGACTGAAGCACCTACCCCATATAAAGAAGAACTATTTCCCTCGAATCTCATGAAAGAATCTCAACAGTGGTTACTATGCCAAAAGAAGAAAATAATTAGAATGGAAAGAGGAATAATGAGATGAAGATCATCGGAAAAAGGCTAGAAATCTCAGTAAGAATAGAAAAAAGATTGAAAAGGTACAAAAGGGTTCAGAGGGAACTTCACAAAGGGAAAATTTGCAAAATAGGAACTTCGTTGGGATATTAGAACAACATCACATGGAACTTCACCATGGAGAAGAAATATAGTCATTGGAAATAGTATAACCGTTAGATCGATGCCACGAATGGTTAGAATGACATTTATGGCCAAGAATCTCGCCATCAAACCATTGGGACTGTGCCATAATAGGCAGAACTAAATCAATGAAGGCTTCTCGCCCATTGGAGAGATTCGTTACCTAGTTGTCTACTTATTCCATCGACTGTTGCAACAAGAACACTTTTTTTAATTGTACTAGAGAAAACTCATTGCTACTTCACTGTGATTAGTAAGATCAACACTAGTTCTATTATTTTACGCACTCATTCATCCATCCGATCTAAGCATGTATGTAAGACAAGCTCAATGCTGTGGAGAAAATCATCAAATAAGTTCTCATCGATCTCATGTCTAAGAAAGTAATGTCTACAAGTATTCAAGCATCATCGACGAGAGGAGTGCAAGCCTCTCCGTCGACCGCTCGTAGATCCGGGCCATCCCAAGTTGTCACACAAAAGAGAACCAAACATAGAGATGACCTAGTAAATGCAAAGTTGATACCTACCATATTTCTCGACTACATCCTGCCACTGGCTGGCACGGTGAGTCATGATAGTGTGTCGAGATATTTTGAGTACACCATGGTTACTGCGTACCTCCCAAAGGGTATATGCACAATTCGAGCAGAGAAGGACAAGATCACAATGTTTAAGTTCAACGACTTCAACCTAGGAGACTGCAAGAACCATAGTATGCTTGCCCCATATAAATACTTGACAAGGATGAAGGGGAAGAAATAAAAAATAATCCCCCAGCCATGGACGATGAACCTTGCGTAGTCCACCCTGTTGAATGTAATGAAAATCCCACACTTTGGAAGGCACCAGGAGGTTAACACCTGTGTCAAGCTCCTAGTTTCATGTTACCATGGTGGCTACTTATGGCTAGACCATCATATCACAGTCGATCTGAAGTTGATCCATAGGATCACCGGATTGAGTATGCAAGGACTCGACCCGTAGGACTTATATCTAGGAAAATCCACAGATCACACGTTAGCACAGAAGATCAATGGTACCTATGACGATGTTGAGAAGGGGACGTGAGGCTACAAGGTAGCTTCCATCTAGAATGGTGCAGTGAGCCTAGCATGCTAATTAATTGCAGGAAATCTTGTAAGGAATAACAAACCCACACAAGTCATAGGCTTTATCATTGACCTCATGAGGAAATGTGTAGAAGGCCTACAGATGAACTGGGAGAAGTACCTAGTTAATCAACTAGAATTAGACTGTCACGAAGCATAGGAGCAGGGCTATAAGTTCCACTTTAGCTGGCTCCTGATCCTCATCACGTTTATTTCTTGGAAGATGCCGAAAGGTGCGACCTACCTGAACATTTAACCGATCAATCCGCTCATTGCAAATTTAACCATGGTCTGGTACTCGAGCGACATGGGAAAAAAGTGGCAGTCGAACGCATTTTTTCACACATATTATCTCCAGTTGAAGAGAGCCATCGAAGATGAACCTTACATGACGTCGAACACCCTACATAAGTTCTGACCCCTCATGAAGTTCTATGTAGATCGACACTTCATCTATATTACTATGCGAGCCGACGAACATAAGGAAGAGCTTCAGTCATACTACAAGCTCATGAAAGAGGACCTCGAGGAGATCATCAAGGACTGGTCAATAGACCTCCTTATCCCCACTGACCCTGCAAATATGTATGACCCCAAAATTGACAGCTTGGAGGCTGCTCACAAGGAACATGACACACCCGGACCCAGCAGAAGGAAGAAGACCAAAGAAGTCCAAGACTTAAGTAGTTCATCAGAGAAGACTGCTTCAGTATCACCTCACCGAGGGGGTGATGATGAAGTAGAAAAAACAAATGGCAAAGAAGATGAGTAGAAGAAAGGAGAATTAACACTGCCTAGAGATGAGGCTGATCCCCTGAAGAAGAGGAAGGTTTGTCCCCCGAAACCCTCTTTCCAGAAGAAATCCAGAGCCACTTTGACGAATATGCAGATGGTGCTCATTTTCGATGATTTTAACTTCATCATCGCAGCTGTGAACAATGCCTCCAAGGAAATATTGCGGAAACAAGAATCCAAGCAGGAGGAGATGTACAAAAAATTTGAGGTTGAACTCTGAGGGGTATGACAGGCCCTTCAGTCCAGTCGCGCAGTATCCACTGCACCCCTGCCATCGGGAGAACTAGAATTGGGAGATGATCCAACCCAACTCCGACGACTAGCTGATGTGATCGAAGCTCACCTTTTTCATGCACAAGAAGAAACAAAACAAGCCACCCAGTCCTTGAATAAAGTGAAAGAAGTAATAGTATAACAACATTGAGTTGTAGAGCAGGAGAAGGTTTCCTCCAGACAAAGTTTGAAGAGGAGAAAGCATAGATTCAACAAGAAAAAGAAAAGTTGCTCGCAGAACAACTCGAAGTGAAAGAAGCAGTCAACAAAGCACTTTGCTCTATGACAACCTTAGAGCCAAAGGCAGCAAACCAAGTTGTGCATGAAGTAGACCAACTCATAGAGGATATCCAATAGCTACAACAAAAAATATCAAGCTTATAGCTCTTCACAGTGCCCAACACTCCATAGGATGTGAGGGATCAAAGAGATGCATTTGCTCAAGGCATAGATGAAAGAATCAAGGGCCTCACCTTGGAATGCAAAAAACTAATTGATCGCAGTGCCTAAATGTATGAGCGACTCACTAAGAATCTAGAACTGAAGATACTGGAGTCACAGCTCCAAGAGGTGAAGTATCAAGTAGAAACAATATAGGCGCAGTTGAAGCCCCGATCAGTTGTTGAAAGGATGAAGCAATCCCAAGAGTAGCGCACTTCCCAGCAATAGGTCCACACCATTCAGATAAAAGTCATAGAAGTGACTCAGAGGCTCCAACCTATATAGGATGAGGATTTCCAACTGTTCACAAAGATCGAAGGCTGAGGAGCATAACTAGAACTAGTCATCACTGCAGTAGAACAACACCTAGAGGGACCTGCCAACGAAGTTATTATCCAAGAGTTCACTGAATAGGAGGTCGTGGCATAACAACAGTCGAAGAAGCTCGAGCCAAGCTTGAGTCTTTTGAAGCATAATTACCTAGATCAAAGTGACTCGGGACGAGTCACAGGTGAGTGTAGGGGACCTGTTGGCCCTTGACCAAGTTTTGAGAATCCTTGGTCATGTTAGACCTACTTTTGGGACTTCTAAAGGCTATTGAAGGTGGAGTGAAAAATGAAGCGGAGATCATGGGATCTCGTCCCCCTTTTAGGGATCTTTGGAATTTGGGATTATGTAATGGGTATGGGCATGTCATCCCATGGGTTTATCCATGTTTAGGCCCGATTTTGTAATGTATAAATAGATGCTAGGTGATGTAGTGAGTATGAATGGCTAAGTGCGAATGACAAGTTAGTTGTAAGTGGTGCTGAGTGCAAGTAAAAATTGTAAGTGCTTTATGTATGTTTGCAAGGATAATTGCAAGTGGCTCTAAGGGACTGTATGTAGAATTTGTGCTGTAACCTAGCTTGGGGAAGGAGGATCTAGCGAAGAGTGCACAGATCTCATGTCCTCTACGAAGTTGATATTAAGGCTCTGTGCATGTAAGAATATTGAAGGAAGCTAATAAAGAAGACGAATAGTTGGTGGATGTAGCCCCAGGGTGGGGTTGAACCACGTACACCCTGTGTTGTGAATGCTTTATGTGATGTATTGATTTATTTATGTATTTACTTGATTAGTGCTTTGATATAGATGAATGATAGGTAGATTTTTTGTTTCTTTGTGCTTAATAATGAGAGTAAATGTTGGATCTAACCTGTGTGAATGTGCTTAGTTCTTGAATCTACTAGATCTGATCTATTTCATCATGCTAAGTGATGATAGATTCTATATCTGGTTGAATATTGTGATGCTCTATAATTAGGGTTTTACTTGCGAGGTAGATACTGGTTAAAAATTGATGAACTATATTGCTAAGTGCTTTTTCAAGGTGTTACAATCACAGATATGTGTCCCAGATAAGGTTGTAGACACTAGAGTCCTACAACCACCCCTGCCTCTACCTCAGGTGAGACTTCATCTACTTCGCAGGTGTTGTTGAAAGGGCTGGTAGTTAGGGTTTTGTTGGTGCGCTGTTGTAGAATTGAACTCTGGGTCTGCCACTGTTCCAACACCTGCTAGCGCATAACATCATGGAAAGGGTCAAACTGATACATATCCAAGTGGTACTTCTTCTTCCATCATGAGAGTTTGTCATGGATTAACAATCCATCATCCTGAGCTTTTGAGTAACCATTTTGATACAATATCTTTGTTATAGAAAGTTTGTCCACACGCTTTTGTTATGCATTGGAGGTTCTTTACCAAGTTGTCTTCATCTTCATACAAGGGTTTCTTTCTGGTATACCATAAATCCTTGTGGTTTCTCTTCATACACTCTTTGTTCAATTATTCTGAAGAATAGTTTTTCATTCATCTAATGTAAACTCTAACCCATGGATATTGCAGATGATATAATGGCTCATGTAGAGGTATGTCTGGTTTACTGGAACAAACAATCATCATAGTCTTCTCCCTCCATCTGGGAGAACCTCTAGGTATGGATCTTGCAATGATTTCATTCACAAGTCTTCCATACATTGTTCTTCATCGCAAATTTCAGTTCCTCTGCTTGATTGCTTTTAGTGAGTCCATATCAGGCTGGTAGTCTTGTGATTCTCAATACAATGACTGGTTGCTCTAGATTTTTCTTCTCTCTTGGAATCTTCATGTTCTTCCTCATGTTTTTCTTTAGCTCTTAGTTCCATGGAGTTTTCTATAGACTCCATTCCCTGAAGATTCCAACTTCTTTCTTTCATCATAGGATCATGGATGTGAATGGACAACTAGGGATACTTTAAGGCTTCTTTTAGAAGAAGACTTATTCTAAAGTCAAACTGAACATGTGCTCCTCTTCATGGTTGCTACCATTGATGGGAACATGGTAGATATTTCATCATATTTAGTGGATCATATTATTTAGGATTATCTCCCTCCTAATCCTTTCTTCATGCATGAGTGCATGCTCATCTTTTGGAATTCTGTAATCAACTCCCTCCAACTAAGAGAGCCCACACTTTCGTTTGCATTCTTATTGTCTTCTGCAAAGTGTCACAAGTATTTTTCCAATTTCCTCTTGATTGCTGACTTCTTTTTGTCTTTTTCTTCTTCTAGGTTTCTTCAATATTGATTCTGATTTCGGCTGATCTTGCAGTTGTTACTTATGTAATAACTTCCACATGAATTATTATCAAGGTTTTTTTATGTACTTCATCCTTTCATTTGTATAGCCTAACTGGTATTCATTGTGATAGCAATATGTATCTTGTTGTTATTCGATAGGTATAGTTTCTCTTTGAACATATTATTTTCTAGGAAATAGATATGCAAAACATAGTATGTACAAGAACTATGAAGAGTATTGTTACCTTGTCTTAGAAGAAGAAGTATGTTTTGTCCTTATTGGCTTTCTTTGAGGGTTCCCTTTCTTCGACAACTAATGATTTATGTGTTTCCTTCCTTTTCTTTAACTCGGGACAATGATTCTTGTAGTGACCATACTTTCGACAATTGAAGCATTGTATTCTTGACATATCTTTCTACTAATTTGGTTTCTTCCTGGAGCCAAACTTCATTTTATTCCTGAGATCCTTGAACCTTGTTGTGAAGGCTTGATCATCATACTTCTTTTGGGGTTTCTCTTTTGCACTGATTCTTGATTCTTCTTGTGCACAACAAGTCCAAAGTTCTTCAAATGTAGGATACTCCTTCCTTATGTTCATGCTTGACGCAAATGCATCCCATGTCTTGGGAAGACCATTAGGTACTATGTTTACCAATTCCATTTATGAAATGATATCTTCAATAGCCTGTATTTGATCTCTTAACTGAGAGATTCTCACAAAGAATGATGTTATGTTGTCATCATCATTCATCTTCATGTCATAGAGCTCATTCTTCAGACTCATTACTTGTCCAATGTTTCTGACTGAGAATAGGTTTGTTACGTCATCATACATATTCTCAGATGAGTCAAGATGGGAGATGTAGGGTATCAAGTGGTATTTTATAGAGTCCACTATGATACTCATGGCATTGATGCCATTGTCTTTGAACTTCTCCATAACTGCAACATTATGTGGTTCCTTCTCTTTTCCTTCTTCAAACTTTGGTTCCATGATCTTTCATTTCACGATATCCAACACTTTATTCTTGGAAAGGATGAGGTCAATACTTGTATTCCATGTAATGAAGTTAGAAGCCCCATCTAACTTGTTTTCTAACTTCATAGAGTAAGTCATGGTTGCTTTGACTTGGTCAACCGTAGATTTGACCAAAAACTCAAACTTGACGTCTTGGCTTGCTGAGAGTACCAAGAGATGCAATAGGCTAGGGAACACTAGTCTATCCAGAAATTAGGTCAATCCCTTCACTTAAGGTGCCTCAACAAGAGGATTAGGGTTTCTACAACTGAACCTTCTAGCAACCCTAGCGACAATGCTTTAGTAATTGCTCCTGCTAGAAACCCTAGTGACAATTCTTAAACAAGCTTAGTATCCTTATGGCTATGCTCCCTTCCAGTGGTTAGACTGAATGAAGGAGGTGTGGGCCCATAAAATGTTAGAATATAATGGATGTGCTTGTTTAACCATAGAAAATATCACTATTTTCACCCAACCATAGGCCAAAGCCACTCCCGAGCACCTTAACCTTGACAGAGAATCATTCCAGAAGAAAACCCTAGGCTAGATAGCCTAAACAATATAGCACACCTCTCTCCAAGGATAGTGCACAAAACAGGAGTAACAAGAGCTGATTAGAGAGTCCAAACGATAACCAAGAGAGAGTTCGATCCAAAACCAAAATCTTCTAGCTGCAACAGCTGCAACGACAACTCTCCTCCAAACTTGTGCAAAAACTGGAAACTGTAGTGCGCACAAGTGTTGCTTCTACAATTCTGAGAAATCCTACCAGAATGAATATCGGACTCATGTATTTATACTAAAACTGGAAAACTACCTAGGCCGACTTCTCATTCTAGGTGCCTATTTTCTTACTATATAATATTTCCTTTAGCCGACTTCTTCTCTTGGATGCCAATAACCTAATACAAATTATCCTCTTGAGCTGACTTGTCTTGTAGGGTTATTAGCCAACTAATTAGGGTTTCTTCATGCTTCCCAGAATATTCTATTCTCATCAAGTTTACACGTGGAGGTAAATACCTCCCATAGCTACCATAATATCAACATCATTCTCACTCCCCCCTTCTCTCTCTCTATCACACCCTCCAAGTATCCTCTTCTCTCTCTCTCTCTCTCTCCTCCCCTTTGTCTCTCCCACCCACTATCTCTACCCTCTTTCTCTCTTACATATACCACCTATCTCTCTCTCTCTCTCTCTCCTTGTTGGTAGTCTTACTCTCACCATCTCTCCCACGTCTCTCTCTCTACCCTCCTCTCTTGGTATTCCTCTCCCACTCTATCACACTCTCAAAAAATTTGTCTCTACCCCCTTCTCTCTTTACCTCTTCCATATAACCCCCACTCTCTCACTTCATGCATCTTCCTCCCTCTCTATCCCCCACTATCCCCACCTTTCATCTATCTAAACCCACTTCCCTCTTTTCCCCCCCTTCCTCTCACTATCTCACTCTCTACCCCCCCTCTCTATCTCCCTGTCCCTCACTCTCTTTTTCTTCCTCTCTCCCCCTCTCACACTCTCTTTCTTCCTATATTTTCAACCCCCCTCCCTACATAGAAAGGAAATAAATAGCCTTGACCTAGGCATGTCAATACCTAGACCTAAACCTAGACATAGCGATGTTGTTGAGCCTCATTTTTTTCACCTCCAATTGTCTTATCTTGTCCCATATCCTGACCAATTTTTCCTAATACATATGCATTCTCTGCCTATTTTCCTCAACAAACATGTCCTTTAGAAATTATTGTGTACATATGAGGTAATTGTGTTTAATCATGATTTATGATGATTTATTAATGATTTGGATTGAATATTTGATGTTTAAAGATATCTAATTACTTTGAATGATCTATGACATTATTAAAACAACCCCTTTTCATTCGGTACCTATTTCATCATTCATCCAATACTTAGCTTGTCTGGTACCAATGTTATGCTCATCTGATACCTATTTTTGTGCTCGTCTGGTACCTATTTTTTTGCTCGTCGGGTACGAGATATGATTCGAAAATTTAAAATGCTTCTAGAAGAAAATTGGGGATATGGGTTGTCAAGAGCAACGTTTACATGCAGACACATGTGTCATAATTCACCCATCTCACACATGTGAACCTCCATCTAAGGGGGAATGATTCTGCAAAAATTGGCAAAAATCTCAAACTGCCAATTTGTGCCTCGATTTCCATGTAGATGGCATCATATCTAGAAATTATATGATATGGGTTTTGTCTAGAATGTGGAAAATTGAGTAAATTGTGAGCATTTTTACAAAATTTGAATTGTTTTAGAAGATATGGGTGGATCTCTATTAGCACAATGGAAGACCCAATGTTCAACACTACAACAATGCACCAACAAAACCCTGACTACCGACCCTTTCGGCAACACCTGCGAAGTAGATGAGGTATCACCCGAGGTAGAGGCAGGGGTGGTTGCAGGAATCAAGTGTTTGCAACCTTAGCTGGGACACGGATCTATGATTCCTTACTTAATATAGCACTCAACACTGCTAGATATTTATTATGCAATCAATGACTACTTCACAGATACAACAGAGCTTTGCATCATTCACAATGACTAGATTGTTTGATCACTTATCATCTATAGAGTGTTCAGATCTAACAGGTCAAGCACTTAACATATACATATGAATCAAACCCAACATTCTACACTTCATAAGCACTAAGCATAACAATATATAATATATCTATCTACTCATCTCAAAGGACTTAGCAAATAATCACATCAATGCATCAGAACAAGGAACAAAGCGAACAACACAATGTTTACATGGTTCACCCCCACCCTGGGGCTACGTCCACCAACTTTTCTTCTTTATTATTTTCAGCCAATCGATTACAAGCATAGAGCCATATAAACCCTTACTTCACATAGGACAAAAGATCTGTGCATCTCGCTAGATCCTTCTTCCTTTCCTTTCAGCACAAAGCCTTCTATACCTTCACATAGGGACTTGCACTAAGATCTGCAAGTCTATACAGAATGCAAAAAACTCTTGATCACACATATTCCCTCTTGGAACTTAGCCTATATCACATAGATATTGTCCTCTACTAGATTCCTAGATGTATATTTATACATTTACAAAAGTGGTCCTAAGCGTGGGTGAACCCATAGGCCAACATCCCTTTCCCATTACATATTCCCAAAACCCAAAACGGGACCCAAAAGTGGGCCAATATTCTGCATTCTCCGCTTCATCTAGTGCTCCATCTTTGACAGGCTGTTGAAGTCCTAAAAATGGTCAAATATGACCATGTGCTCCCAAAAATTGGTCAAGGGCCAACAGGCCCCTAACACTCACCTGTGACTCATCCTGAATCACTCTGGTCTGAGCAATTCTGCCTCAAATGCCTTGAGCTTGGCTCAAGCTACTTTGACCTACTATAAGGCATTGACCTCTTGCTCAGTGAATTTCTGGATGAGTGCATCATTTACTGGCCCTTCTAGGAATTGTTCTGCTATGATGACAACTTGTTCAAGATCTGCTCCTGGGCTTTCAACTTCAGTGAACAGTTGGCATGCCTTCTGTTTCACTGGTTGAAGTCGTTGAGAGAATTCCATCACTTTGGTATGGATCGTGTGGATTTGTTGTTGGGATGTGTGCTGCTATGGAAACCTCTTCATTCTTTCAACTGGTGTTAAGGCTTTCAGTTGCACCTATAGCGTATGTCCGTGCTTCTTTGCTTCCTGGAGCTGCGACTCCAGCGCCTATAAATCTAAATTTTCTATAAGGTTTTCATATGTTTGAGCACTCCTAGAGCTTAGCTACTTGCACTCCAAGGTAAGGGATTTCATTCTACCAACTGCACTGCGAGCAGTTGCCTCTCTTAGGTATTTTATTTCTTGAGGAGTCTTGGGTACGGTACGAAGTTATAGATCTGCGATGCGCTGTTGAAGATGATGGATTACTTCTTCGAGTTGCACCACCTACTATGGGACTCATTCCTCAGTTGTCACTTCTATGACTATCATAGAGAAAAGTGTGTTGTGAACCCTTTCTTGTACTTCGAGTTTCTCTGTGAACAAATGTTCCTTGTTTTTCTGTAGCGCTACTTTCTCTTCATCCCATTTTTCTTATAGAGAGAGATTTTCCTTTTTTGTAGTACTTTTGTGGTCCTCAAGGTATTTCTGAACTTGTACTAAAGCCTGGTTGGCTTGTGTTGTCTCTTCTTGAGCTCATCATAGCCGAGCTTCGACTGTATCAACAATCCGATGTAGTTGGGCTATCTCATCACCTAAGTTTGGTGTTCCTGATGGTAGGGGCACAGTGGAAACTGCATGGCTAGACTGTATTGCTTGTTGTACTCCTTGAAGCTTGTCCCTGATGCGACTGAACACTTCCTCCTACTTGGCTTCCTTCTTTTCTACTATCTCTAGTGAAGTATTTTTCAGGGCAGCAATTATGAATTCGAAGTAATCCGGAGTGAGAACAGTCTCAAACTTGGTTATGGTTGCCTTATCTTTCTTCCTAGATGAAGGCTTTTCGTGGGGTAACCTTCCTTTTCTTGGAGGGATCCTCCTCCTCTTTAGGCGGTGTAACTTCTCCTTTATTTTTCTTTACCTCTGTGTTACCTGGCTCTCCACCATCACCTCCATGCGTAGGTGAGCTCGAAGTGGTCTTCATAGAAGTACTATTGACATATTGAACTTCTTCATCTTTCTTGGTTTTTCTTGGTCCAGGGGTATCATGCACAACTTTTGGACTGTCTATATCAAAAACCTTCGCGGGGTCTGTTGAGATGAGGAGGTATTTTGACCACTCCTTGGTGATTTCTTCCAAGTCTTCTTCTGTTAACTTATGATAGGATTATAACTGCTACTTGTGCTCATCAGCATGCGTTGTGATGTATATAAAGTGCCTTTCTGCGTTGAACTTCCTCAGGGGCCGAAACTTGTAGAGGGTGTTCGGAGTGATGCGCAGTGTAGACTAGATTGCAATAATCAATTGATTGTAGTAGGTGTGGAAGACGACATTGGATTTCCACTGCTTGTTCATATCACTCAAGTAACAGAAGGTACTGAACTTCACAGCTAAAGGCTCAAAGGGATCGATGTTTGGGAAGGTCGCACCTTCCGCTATCTCCCATGCAATGAATACTATCAATATGAGAAGCCAGCTAAAGTGGAACTCATATCCTTGGTCCTGCACTCTTCTACAATCAAGCTCTAGCTAGTTCATGAGGTACTGCACCCAATTCATCTGTAGTCCTTCTGTGCACTTCCCGGTGAGGTCAACAACAAAGCCAGTTACTTGGGTGGGCCAGTTCTTGTGAACTAGATTTCCTGTGATCAGCTGACATGCGAGGCATGTTGTGCTACTTTGGATAGAGGCTACCTTGTAACCTCACATACCCTTCTCTACATCTCCATAGGTTTTTTTGATTCATTGGGCTAATGCTCGGTATGAGGCCTTTCCAATGTAAAAATCCTGTGGGTCAGGGCCCTGCATGCTCAGCCCTATAATCCAATTGATCAAGGTCATATCCACAATGATGTGACGGTTCAACCATAAGTAACCTTTGTGGTAGTAGGACAACAACAATTTCATGCATGCGTTGACTTCCTAGTGTCAACCGAAGTGCGAGATCTTCATCACATTAAGCAGTGTGGACTGCGTGAGGTTCTAAGTCCATGGCTGTGGGATAATATTCGAATTATTTCCTTTTGTCCTGGTCAAGTACTTATGCAGAGCCAACATGATGTAATCTTTCCGGTCTCCAAGGTTGAATTCACTAAATTTCAGTGCTGTGAGCTTATCATGGTCAACGTTAACTGCGTGCACCCCTTTTGGAAGGTACGCAGTGATCACGTCATATTCGAATTCTCAGAGTACACTGTCACAGTTGATGGAACCACTCAGAGGGGGTAGATAGGTAGGTAGAATGCTTGGAATCATCTTGGCATTGGTGAGGTCATATCTGTGCTTAGTACGTTTCTCATCGGTTGGTTGGGACGAACGAGAACAAGTAGTGGATGGAGAGGCTACTAGTCCTCTCATGGATGATTCTTGTAATCCTATGGATAACCCTCGTTCTGACATGAATCTCTTAGTTCTTATCTCAAGGAGAACTTTTGTTATGGATTCTTCAGTAGTGGTAAGCTCGTCATACATATGTTCTCAGGAAAAGATAATCAGGTTCACGATGGTCTTAGACACTGCACTAGAGTGAACGACAAGAGTGCAATGAGCACCGTATACGATTTCTAATCTACGGGTTTCAAATTCTCAGTTGGAAAAAGTGTTCTTCGTTCGTGGCGCGACGAGATAAATAGGCAATCTTGGAAATGGTTTACTTGCAATGGTTATGAGCCTCATTAACTCTTCTCATGTCCATTATAGCGTGGTCCAATGATCTAGTGGGGAACCATAAATTCTTTTCCAGCCGTTTGGAGAAGCAGTTGAATGGATATATTGACTTCCAATGGCTATATTGCTTCGCCATAGCGAAGTGGCACATGTCGCTATTCTAATATCCCGGTGAAGCTCCAATTCTGTAAAGTTTATTTCTGTGAGGTACCCTCTGGAACATGTTGTAAATTCTCAATCTTGATCTTCTTCTTAGATAGCTTCCTAGCCATTTTCCCCGTGAACTTTGTCTCGATGGTTCTCTTCCCATTCTGATTCTTATTTTCCTTGGGCATAGTCACTTCGTGCTCTTGAGATCCTTTCCTAGGATTTAGGTGTATCACTTCTTCTTTAGATGGGGTAGAAATGTCAGCCTTCTGTATGTCTTTCGATGTTCCTCTAGCTTCAATATATGGGCTTCTAGTGTCAAGTAGCTTTGATTTGTTCTCCTGTTCTTCAATCAACTGTGCAATCTTTCGGGTCATGAAATATTTTAACTCTTGTCTCTTCTATTCTAAGACTTCTTCTTCTTCCTTTTTTCTAGCTTGATCTCTATCAATCCAATATTTTCCTAGTAACATGGTAAAGAGGGCGTTGTCTTCAATGAATTTAATAATCTCAAAGTCTTTCTTTGTCAAAGTTCCATTGACTGTCATAGGTATCTGAGTGAGCTTTCCACATAACATCATTAATTTTCCTATGAATAGTCCTATTCCTCCTAATGAAGGGATCATAGTAGGCTTCCCTATAGCTTCCCAAGTTATTTCTAGCATAATGTTCATTTGTGTCTCTTTATCAAGGACAGATTCAATGTCGAAGTCTCCTATTCTTGATTCAATGCACTCTTTTTCTTTGAAAATCTCTGATAGCCTCACATATCGGTGGTCATTTAGGGTCTCTTTCATTTGTATCAATACATTCTCTGATTCTTGTTGGGTTTCTGCCTCTTCTGGATCTGCCTTAGGGTTTTCCTAATTCAGATTCATTTCTTCCAGCCTAGCGATCATTCTAGGGCAATCCAATACCTCATGGTCCATATCTTTGCAACAAAGACAACTAGATCCTCTGCTAGGGAATTCCTTAGCAAGATGTCTATGTCTTATGCAACTATAACAGAGGGTCACTCCTCTCTTTCTTTTAAACGATCCCTAACTTCTTCTATACTGCGCACTAGGATCATGGTAGCTAATTTGCAAAAAATTCTTTCTAGGATCCTGCATCCATTTGTTAGTCCAAACATTTTTTCTATGCATAGCTATAACATATCTATCACTCTTCTTATCAGATCTACTCATATCAAACATTCTTTCATCTATTAGTGCCCTATTTTTCAAACTAGGATAAACTATATTAAACATACCTAGATCCATACCTTAGAAACACAAATTTTCACTTATCTTACTTCTACAGAGCACAAAGCCTCCCGATCTAAAATTTTTAACTAGTCTTACATTTATTAGAGCACAAAGCTTACATATCTTACCTCTTTTCTGCAAATCTGACCTCTTTTCTTCAGAAGCTTCCACTTTTACTTTTCTTAGAGAACAAATTGTTCAGATCTTGCTTCTTTTCTCTAGATCTGACCTTCTTTCTTTAGCACAGAGATTTTCAGATCAAGTGGAATACTACACACTAGGGCACAGATCCATGCATAGAGCTTCCATAGTTTTAGTGTGAATCTTTGCACAAAGATTCTTTTTCCTCAGTTCCCAGCAATCACAGTTTCATGTCTCGGCAACGAAACCATTTGTTGGCACAGGGGCAGACCCAGGGTTCAACGCTACAACAACGCACCAACAAAACCCTAACTACCGACCCTTTCGACAACACCTACAAAGAAGATGAGGTCTCTCCCGAGGTAGAGGCAGGGGTGGTTGCAAGACTCAAGTGTCTGCAACCTTAGCTGGGACATGGATCTATGACTCCTTACTTAATATAGCACTCAACACTGCTTGATCTTTATTATGCAATCAATGACTACTTCACAGATACAACAGAGCTTCACATCATTCACAACAACTAGATTGTTTGATCACTTATCATCTACAAAGTGTTCATATCTAGCAGGTCAAGCACTTAGCATATACATATGAATCAAACACAACATTCTACACTTCATAAGCAATAAGCATAAATATATATAACATATCTATCTACTCATCTCAAAGCACTAAGCATAAACATATAGAACATATCTATCTAATCATCTCAGATCACTTAGCAAATAATCACATCAATGCATCAGAACAAGGCACAAAGAGAACAACACAGGGTTTATGTGGTTCACCCCCACCCTGGGGTTACGTCCACCAACTCTTCTTCTTTATTATCGTTGGCCAATCAGTTACAATCACAGATCTGTAGAAACCCTTACTTCACACAGGACATAAGATCTGCGTAGCTCGCTAGATCCTTCTTTCTTTCTTTTCAACATAAAGCCTTCTATACCTTCAGACAGGGACTTGCACTAAGCTCTGCAAGTCTATACAAAATGCACAAAACTCTTGATCACACAAATTCCCTCTTGTCACTTAGCCTATATCACATAGATACTGTCCTCTACTAGATGCCTAGATGTCTATTTATACATTTACAAAAGTGTTCCTAAGCGTGGATGAACCCACGGGTCAACATCCATTTCCCATTACATATTTTCAAAACCCAAAAAGGGACCCAAAAGTGGTTCGAGATACTGCAATCTCTTCTTTGTCTAGCGCTCCATCTTCGACAGGTTGTCGAAGTCCCAAAAATGGTCAAATATGACTAGGTTCTCCCAAAACTTGGTCAAGGGCCAACAATCTCTAACTCGATTCTGCCCAAATTGATGAAAAACTAGGATTTTTGGGATTTATCCTAAAATTGTAAAAATTGTTTTATGAGTTTGGGGATTTGGTTTCATCCATTCCTCCATGGATTTTATGTATAAATAAAACCTCATAGGTCCAAGGAAAGGGAAGGAATTGTTATGCTATAAGATTGGTTATTGAAGGGAGGAATTGTTATGCTATAAGATTAGTTCTTGAAGGGAAGAACTTGTTATGCTATAGGTTTGATTTTTGAGGATTGTTGATTGTACACCTATTTCTCAAGTAATGATATAAACTACAGTTCATGGAATTGATGTGTGTTATCAAACCTTTCATTCTATAAGTTTATTTTAAATATGCCTTGCTGGTACGGCAAGGGCCCACCAACCCAACCAACGTAAGCCTATTTGTATCTATTGTATATATAATTCTAGTTTGTATATGGATAAAATCAATTTTTTTTTATCATAACATCTAACTTTATTTATGTTTTGTTTCAGTAAACATTTGAGAAAATGAAATAAATGTTTGTGGTAATTCTAAGTGAGTGAGTGAGAATTTCTGGAGTGCAATATAGATTTCTAGAGTGTAATATGGATTTATGAGTGCAACATAGATTCTTGAGTGAATATTTTCTATCCTTATATGTGTGTGTAGACAATCATTTGGTAGAATTAATGTTGTAGTGTTGTTTCTATCTTGAAAATCTAGGGATAATTAAGATTTCCATCTTTCACCCTACATGATCCTATAATGGAGTATCTCAACATACCTAGAGTTTCTTCTTGAATTAATTAGTTTACACCTTTCAAACACATTCACAATCAATACCTCCATCTCTCACCGCACATGCACCTATAATGGAGTGTTTTACTTTTCCTGGTATTTATTTTAAGCTTGATTGAGTTTCCTGTTTAAGAATGTGTAGAGTGTTAATTGTTGTTAGTTTAGTTTCTCTAGGAGATAGAATCAAAGTTCATATTTTCCTTTCATGAGCCAACAATGAACAGGTCCATCACCTGAGAAAGAAATTTACATCATCTGCTTGTTTATGATTTTTTCTTTTTGAATTTTGAAATGTGTGGAGAGTGTTAGTTTTTAGATTGTTTTCTTATATAGACTATACTCATCAGACATAGTTAAACCACCTATTTATGAAACATATAGTGTAACAAGTCTATTAATTATGAATCTTGGTCGATAATTTATGTTTGGTAATATATTATGCATATAATTGAACCAACAAATACCTAGACATGGAAAGACCTAGGGCATGATCTAGACCTATATGATGACCATGAAATATACCTAGACTATGATCTAGACCACGACATAGAGCTAGAGCTATATTTAGACGATGACCTAGAGATTGTCGTAGACCATGAGCTAGACCATCAAATAGAGCTAGAGATAGATTTAGATGATGCCATAGAGATTGACATAGACCATGACCTAGACCATGACATAAATATAGAGATAGATTTAGACAATGACCTAGATCTTGATGTATACCATGACATATACCCCCCTAGCTCCATCTAATCCTATGCATAACTTATAGTCAACCCTTAACCCCCTCTACACTCGAGCCTTGAGTGCACTATTCATATACCATTTTTACAATACTTTCACCCACATCAGCCACATTTTGGTCCTCTAGCCATTTCTCTATCCTTGAAAAAACTTTCAATCCTAACCCCTTAGGCCTTAGTTGTCTCCATACTCCTATGCATATTTATTCATAAATATGTTTTGTCTATAATAAATTCTCTATCTGTTGCATTAAGTGTGTGCACACGCTTTTTTTATTTAATTGATCTTTGGTTGTTGGTCATTTATGCTCAAGAGGAACGTGCACACATTCCTAGAATGTACATGTGCTTTCGTGCGCATGCATTGTAGGAACATGTGCGCATTCCTGCTGGGAATTTTTTGGTGCCAAAAACACTCCACCTCATCTAATTCAAGGCTGAAAAATAATTTGCGACATCTTTAGACAAAAATAGAGTCCATAGAAAGGTTTTTCTTGTTTTAGTGTTCATGTTTGATTCATTGAGAGTTTTGTGCTATTGCCAGACCATTGTAGGAAAATTTGGAAGACAATTTGTCAAGTGCAATTGTAATTGTTGTTTGTATCTTCTTGTGTCTTCTTGGAATTGGAAGACAAATTTTCCCAAGTGTAATTGGAATTGTTGTTTGTATCTTCTTGGAATTGAAAGAAACATTTTTCCAAGTCTAATTGGAATTGTTTTTTGTATCTCCTTGTGTCTACTTGGAATTGGAAGAAAATTTTGTCCAAGTGCAATTGGAATTGTTGTTTGTATCTTCTTGTCTCTTCTTGGAATTGGAAGACAATTTTTTCCAAGTGCAATTGGAATTGGAATTGGAATTGGAATTATTAGATGTGTCTTCTTTTGTAATACAAAAAAAAAATTCTCCACTTGGTTGTGCCTTATTACATAATACAAAGAAAAAGTGTTTCGAATAATTTTTTATCTTTAAACACGAGGACCCAATGGATTCAAGAAATAAAGTCCTTGAGAAAAAAGAAACCGATCAAAAAGGTAGAAGAAGAAAGAGAAAAAACAAGTTACATATGTCAAAGTGTAGGCTCTTTGAAGAGGGAAATCCAATTTGTAGAAGAATAGATGCCTCTATTGTTTCTCCTCCATCACCAGAAGCAAAGCATAAGAGTTAATTAGAGAGAAATGCATCTAGTATCTCATCAAGACAAATTTTTTTGGATGACCTAATGATCGAGGATTTGCTTGGAACTCATTATACAATGGATGGAATTAGAGAAGAAATCAGTGTAAAAAATTGTGGTGAAGAAGTTATTGTCGTGAAATATATTGTTGGATAGTCAAATGTCCCAAAAAATAGTCAATCCCATGTCCACTCTCCTCCCACAGTTGATATGCCAGTGATTGGAGGGGAAAGAAATGCAACATTGTTACCTCCACAGCAGGGAGGTCAAGAGTGCCAGAATAGGGGTTCATCGTCCCTACCTAGATTGAAAATTGTGCGACGAAGAACTCCTAAATGAATTCAGGTCGATGAAAATGGTCTAGCATCACTTGCAGGTAAGTTACCTAACTGTACTTGTTGCATTATGTTGACATTGATTTCAAATGATTGATGTCAAAGAGTTGATGTCTTGTCATAGTATCATTGATTTATTGATTGATGGCCTATGTTGTCCTAGATGTAATTGATGTCAAATATGTAAAGTTGTGTCATAGTGATGTATTTTCATAGATTGATGTATAGACAGGATGATGTAAAGGTTGGTCATTTTTGTCTTGTCATGGTTGATAGGAATAACCAAATGGATAAACTCCAAAGTGGTCCCCTTATGGTGAAATCCCTCATGAGAAGATGCTCTTGGATAAAGTTCTCAAAGTGGTCCCCTTATGGTGAAAGCCCTCACGGGAACACGCTTTATGAAGTACAAATGGCTAGGTATCCAGACAATGTGGTTAGAGAAACCAAGTTTGATTAAGGAATAATATAATGAATATCAGTGAATTTATAGGATAAACTATTCCATATGGATAGTATATGCCATGCTTTTTCTTGTGATATGTGGAATGTCACATAACTCCTCACGGTTAAAGAGTTTTTTCCATGTGAAGTTGGAGAACCCTCATGAGTTGTCTAGAATCCTCTAGAAGGTTAAATAAGTCAAATTATTCTAGAAGCTCCTAGAAGAAGTTGACTAGTCAAAGTGGTCAGTCATGGGTTACTTGTTAAGCCCTAAATAGTGGCACATTACACCTTAATTGGGGAATATTACATTAGTAATGTTATTTTATTTATGTCATCTTGGTTCCATTAGTTGTAATTGTACCTCCTAGTCTCCTATATATACCAAGGAGACATTTTCATTTGGAATCATCTTGTTTTTGGAAATTTATGTGGTGTATAAAGAGGTTTCCCCCTCAAAGAGGATTATTATCTGAAATTATCTCTTTTTCAAGGCATTGAGTAATTATTCTGAGGTTTTTCTATGCTATATTGATATTTGTTTCTTAACATTTGGTATCAGAGCTCAAGGTCTTGGGGTTTCGCTGCTACATCTAAGACACCTTGGAATTTTTGATATAAAATATTTTCTACGATGTTTCAGAAGGAACCCCTTGAAAAATATTTAATATATGGATCAAGGTATGTTGGGTTCAAATTTCATTTCATGAGGCTTTATACTTTCAGAGATATAGCCTGTGTAAGATAGGGTTCTGGAATCATCATGAATTTATTCATTGCGGAATTTTCGCTATGAAATTTTTTCTGTAACATTTTAGACCCTGAAATTTGGAGGATATTCATAGAAATTATTAAGGCATATGTGATAAAAATTTCAGATTCTAGGTCATCTTACATTTTTAGATACACCATGTGGAAGATAGGGTATCTGACTAGTCCTATTGACTAGTCTCAAGCAGGTGTTTTGGGTAAAAAAATCATAAATTATTCCTAGAGTATCCAAATTGAGAGATACTAGTTGCATTGGATAGTGGACAATATGTAGTATTTTTGGTACAACTTTTATAATTATATATCAATTATTTTGTGTGGGGCACTCTATACAAGTGAGATCTCCTAGAAATGACAAAAATCAACAAGTTGTGGGGAAGTTACCATAAATTCCACTTGGCACATCCAATTTTGATCAGACATGTTGAATTGCAGAGAAGAAATATCATATAAATACAACAACAAAAAAAATTCATACCCAAAAGGGTCAAAATTTTGGAGATACAATAGAAGAAAGATCGTCTAGCAGAACCACCTCAAAATCAAGGTTTAAAAGTGATGCTTAGCCAGCATGCCACCAAAAAAGGGAAATTATACACCAAATAAGCCTCCAGAAATTCCTACTTGGATTCTTGATGAAGGTGAAGAAATGCGTAGGGACATTGTAACATTCCCGGCCACCCATGGCCGGGCCACACTACACCAGAGAACTCTTACATTCTCTCCGTGGAACATACTATAACATACCCAACTTCTATTTTGAGCTATTCCACATAAAAATTTCTAACTGCATGCAATTAAAAATATATAAATGAAGAACTCTTGCGAAAGCCTTATATATGAAACATAAACATACAAATACATCTGTAAATGAATGAATCCATACTAAAATAATAGTAAACGCACACATGTAGCATATACAAGAAATACCCATAAAAATAAATACATAAATAACAATGCAACATGTAAATTTATCACACAATTGACACTTATCTTGGTAAATTGCATGCAGACCTTCCACGAACCTCCCAGCCTTAGAACACACTGTTCATCACTCTCAACAGTGAGTCACCCCTGAGATGGGACTAAACTCCACTAGTTAGGGAAAGGGAGGGGCTAAGTTAAGGAAAGGGGATAAGCTATGGAGCTTGAGCCAAAAAGGAATATTATATTAATATTTCTTAAATTATAATGTATGGATAATTATTTTATCCTATGTTCTAAAGTTGGGGACAAGTGGACCAAAGTAGCTCCCAACATGACAAGTGTCAAGTTGGGGACATGCATACATATTGTTGGGACTTAGTTCATTTTCACACCCCCCCCCATCATTCTTACCATCATCTTTTCCATCATTCCTTCCATCATTCAACCATGATTCCATGACCATTTTCACTCACGTAGCCAGTTATCCTCAGACATTCATTTCACTATATCTGAACCTGTATCCATAGCCATTTTGTGTTGGTGTAGCTGGTTAGCTGGGGAGCTGGACTGAAGAAGTTGGTTGTCAGGCCTGTGGGATACTGAAGAAGCGGGTTGTTAGTCCCATGGGATATTGAAGAGGTGGTTTGTCAGGCCCGTGAGAAATTTCTCTCTGGGTGAGAGAATTGTTGGGAATTGATTTCCTGAAGGTGCTAAATTACAACTATAGTGCTTTGAGACTTCCTGTCCGACCTGTTTTTGAAGCCCAGAAAGGAAGTGGGGTAGTCGAAGGACTGTTGAGTAGAGAAGGGGAACACTTCCTGGGTGGGACATGCATGTGGGGAATGAGGGACTATAGATTGTTAGTTGAGTGAGCACCGTGACAGAGTCTTTCCTGTTGTCTATGAGCCTTTAGCCTGGTTAGGAATCCCTTTACCCCGGGTGGAGTTTAGTCCCATCTCGGGGGTGACTCACTGTTGAGAGTGATGAACAGTGTGGTATAAGGCTGGGAGGTTCGTGGAAGGTCTACATGCAGTTGGTGACATTCTTACCAAGATAAGTGCCAATTGTGTGATAAATTTACATGTTGCATTGCTATTTACGTGTTTATTTTTATGGGTATTTCCTGTATATGTTGCATGTATGCGTTTATTGTTATTTCAGTATGGATTCATTCATTTAAAGATGTTTTTGTATGTTTACGTTTTATATATAAGGCTTTCGCAAGAGTTTTTTGTGTATATATTTTTAATTACATGCAGTTAGAAAATTTTATGTGGCATAGCTCAGAATAGATGTTGGGTATGTTACAGTATGTTCCACAGAGAGAATGGAAGAGTTCTCTGGCATAGCGTGGCCTAGCCATGGGTGGCTAGGAAAGGGGATAAGATAGGGAGCTTGAGCCAAAAAGGAATATTATATTAATATTTCTTAAATCATAAAGTATGGATAATTATTTTATCCTAAGTTCTAAAGTTGGGGACAAGTGGACCAAAGTAGCTCCCAACATGACAAGTGTCAATTTGGGGACATGCATACATATTGTTGGGACTTAGTTCATTTTCACACCCCCCCATCATTCTTACCATCATCTTTTCCATCATTCCTTCCATCATTCAGCCATGATTCCATGACCATTTTCACTCACGCAGTCAGTTATCCTCAAAAATTCATTTCATTGTATCTGAACCTATATCGATAGCCCTTTTTGTGTTGGTGTAGCTGGTTAGATGGGGAGTTGGACTGAAGAAGAGGGTTGTCAGGCCCATGGGATACTGAAGAAGCAGGTTGTCAGGCCCGTGGGATATTAAAGAGGCAGGTTGTCAAGCCTGTGAGAAATTTCTCTCTGGGTGAGAGAATTGTTGGGAATTGATTTCATGAATGTGATAAACTGCAGCTACAATAATTTGGGACATCCTTTCTGACCTGTTGCTGAAGCCCAGAAAGGAAGTGGGGCAGCCAAAGGAATGTTGAGCAGAGAAGGGGCACACTTCCTGGGTGGGACAAGCATGTGGGGAATGAGGGACTATAGACTTTTAGTTGAGTGAGCACCATGACAAAGTCTTTCTTGTTGTCTGTGAGCCTTTAGCCTAGTTAGGAATCCTTTTACCCCAGGTTGAGTTTAGTCCCATCTTGGGGGTGACTCACTATTGAGAGTGATGAACAGTTTGGTCTAAGGCTGGGAGGTTCATGGAAGGTCTGCACACAGTTGGTGACATTCTTACCAAGATAAGTGCCAATTGTGTGATAAATTTACATGTTGCATTGTTATTTACGTGTTTATTTTTATGGGTATTTCCTGTATATGTTGCATGTATGCGTTTACTATTATTTCAGTATGGATTCATTTGTTTATAAATGTATTTTCATGTTTACATTTTATATATAAGGATTTCGCAAGAGTTCTACGTGTATATATTTTTAATTACATGCAGTTAGAAAATTTTATGTGGCATAGCTTAGAGTAGAAGTTGGGTATGTTACATTATGTTCCACAGAGAGAATGTAAGAGTTCTCTGGCATAGCGTGGCCCGACCATGGGTGGCCAGGGATGTTACATAAATAAATGATTTACAAAAGAAGACACTAACAAAATATGAACTACAAGGGACTATGGATGGTTTAAAAAGGGAGATCAGGGAAGGATTGAAAAATTTCCTAATAGAGAGGACCCCTGAAAGTGAAAATTTATCCCATGAAATTCATGATGAAGATGCAAGGAAGATGAATCAAGAATGGAGAAACTCCAACTTTGGGTTGAATACCAACCACTTTCCTAAGGTCGATATGAGGAACTTTGATGGCAAGGACCCAATCACATGGATACTTTAGATGGAGAAATTATTTGATCTACATGATGTGACACATACACAAAAGGTACAAATTTATTCTTTATATTTAGAACCCAATCAATTTGTGTGGTATCCATGACTTTGTTCTCACAAATCACTCATCACTTGGAAAATTTTCACGGAATAAATGATAGCACACTATGAGGATACAAGGAGGAATACCTTCTTTATCCAATTGATAAATCTCAAGAAAAAAGGTTCAGTTATAGAGCACATTGAGAACTTCCAAAGATATAATATAAAGGTAACAGATATTCCAGATGAGAACTTGATTGATTTATTAATATGAACTTTAAGGGATAACTTTCAACACGAGGTTCTCCTCTGGGAACCCAAATCATTGGAGAATGCATTTAGGGTGGCAAGAAATGTTGAAAGTAAAAATATGGCTATGGCTACTAAAAGGACTACTCCTAACATCTATCGAGAGAATAATGTTCCTTCTTCTAAAATACGTCAACCTACCTCAAAAATTGGAGGAAAGAAAAACAAAAGGTTTATGCTTTAATTGTGACAACAAGTACTGTAAGGGAGATAAGTGTGGTGAGAAGAAATTATTCTACATAGATTGTGAAGAGGAAGGAGAACAAGAACAAGAACAAGAACCATATCAAGATGAAAACATAGAAGCGATTTCTTTTGAAGAGTTGAGTCCCATGATATCGTGTAATGCATTGGATGGAATTAGAACTCCTCAAACCCTCAAGATACAAGGATATATCAAAAAGAAAAAGGTAAAAATACTAATTTATTATGGTAGTACTCATAATTTCATTCACTATAAATTAGCCAAATCTCTCAATTGCTTTCTATATCCAGTGCCAGAGTTTCAAGTAATGATTGCATATGGAGGAACTATCAATTTCTCAGGAAAATGAAACAAGATCAATATTACTATGGGGTAAAATGTAATGAATAGTCCAATGATTGCTATACCCATGGGTGGTGATGATGTCGTATTATGAATCCAATGGTTACAATCATTAGGAACAATGGATTTTAATTGTCAAGAACTTTTCATGAATTTTTCACTGGAAGGAAAATAAATTGAATTAAGAGGTATCACAGGGAAACCTAGTAAGGAAATAAGCTCTAATGGCATGCCAAAATTATTGAAAAAGGTGCATCAGGGTGTAATTACACAACTATGCTCACTATATGTTCAAACATCTAAGCCATCTATTCCCATAGATCTCCAAGATATCATTTATAATCATTCCAAAGTATTTGAAGATATTCGCAAAGGTCTTCCACCTTCTCAAAATCATGATCATGCTATTCACCTAATTCCTGGTAGTTTTCCTCCTAACATCAGGCCTTATAGATACCCTTATGCTCAGAAGAGTGAAATTGAGTCTATGATTGAAGAAATGTTAGAGGCTAGCATTATTAGACCTAGCCAAATTTCTTACTCTATACCTATGGTAATGATACTCAATAAAGATGGCTCATGTCACATGTGTCCATATTATAGAGAGATCAACAAGATCACTATTAAAGAAAAGTTTCCCATTCCCATCATTAATGAATTGTTATATGAACTACATGGAGCGATATATTTCACAAAGTTATATGTTCGTTATGGGTATCATCATATTAGAATGAAGGAATAAGATATCCCAAAAACAACATTCTGAACTCATGAAGGCCATTATGAATTTTTGGTCATGCCTTT
>ML836968.1:30946-66229 GCA_009831015.1 Picea engelmannii | reverse complement strand
TATCAGCCATTATGTTTAGGTTAAGTTGTACACCGATCTGATCAGTATCTTGTGTTTTAACTGATCGGTATTTTAGCTTTTATATTTAGACCAATAAATAGCTATGTAGGTTATACTTATTATATATCAATAAGGTTTTCTTTTTAGTTTTGGGTTTATCATTTTTTCTAAATCTGAAACACAAAATTTTGCTGAGAATAGATATCCGTGCTTTAAAATCAATAATATAATATAATATAATATAATAGATATCATTGTAATTTGTGAAATATAATATGGATATATCATAAAAGGAAATATATTAAAGCATTGTAATTTTTCAAAATAATAAGTATATAATAATATCAATTAAAAAAAAATGAAATTCTTTTAGTTTTATTTTTATGTTAAAATAATAAAAGATTATATATCTATGTTGATAATGTTGTTTAAGATTGATTAATTACATCATTTTCATATATAAAAATTGTGTTGAGAGATTTATTATGCTTTTTTTTTTTATTAATTATTTTTAATTTTATACCAAATTTTAAACCAATAAATGATAATTAATTTAAATGGGTAGAAAATAAAATATGTAAATAACAGTTCAAATATATATAATAATACAATGAGTTTTCAAGACACAGGTAAAGAGGTATTGTGGGAAGACAAATAATCTCTCAAAAATATGTCAAACGAAGATCGTTAAGTGAGCCATTATGGCTGGAAACGCTTTTGGAAATGGAATCAAGAAGTAAATAAGATCCAAAAGTATTACTTTCTAGTCTAGACATTGGTAAAGATGCATTTTCATGGAGAAATGGCAAAAAAAAATATTTCAAACAACTATTCTAGATGATTTTGGGCATGATCCCAACCCAATTATACATATTTTTTGAAATTGAAACATGAATCCAAAGATGGTACTCTCTACATCTCAACGGAGAAGTGCATTGATAAAACAACATGATACTCTCCACACCTTTAGGAATGGAGGATATTCTCAAAATGTTTAGTGGTCAACCAAAACCACTAGATTCTTCACATAAAAAAGGTTAGTTGTGAACCAAAAAAAATATCATATATCATTAAAGAATATACGAATTCAAAAGATCAAGCTTGAATCCCTTCAAAACAATTTCTCCTTGCACCTAAAAGGGGAAAATTTCAAATAATTAGGCTTCAAGTTTTGAAGTAAGATTGGTAATTTTGCATACATTTCTTCATCGAAGCTGATTTTGGAAGCTTTAGATTTAAGACTAAAGATGATACGAGTTATTATTTCCTTACTAGTATAATTATTCAGACTTGTGATAGAGGGAGGGATGTTAGACTGTGAGTCCTAGGCAATCAAAAAGTTTGAGACATCTAATTATGAGTTGTAATCCTTATATATTGATGAGGTGTTTTCATGATCCCTTGATGAGTTGTCAACGATATCTAGATGTAGAAGTGGCCAAATCCATGTATTATAAATTGATATCATGAGATTAAAACATGACTACAGAATGTCAGTCTTTTTTTCTAGTTCTTGTCTTGTCTTTTTTGTGCTTTATTTGTTAACAATAGTTACTATTGACTTACCAAGATTTGGAGCTTGGGAAAAGAGTGCATTGACGGGTTTGGATCATGCGAGAATATTTCCTTCATGGATTTCTTGTTTTCATGTACAAGAATGCATAATGCATAATATTTCCATAATGGATTTCTTTCTTTAATAATTAAATTGTAGAATGTTTTGTTTTTTATTAGGATAGTAGATTGCATAATTGTAAATTTAGTAACCTATTTCAAATGGTTATATATATTGCTTTTATGTATAATATTAAAATTATTAAAAAAAAAATTGTTTTTTTTAAAGCTAAAAATATAGCCATGCATTTATATAAGATACAAAAATGGTACATATTTCTTTAGTGAAGTATTTCCATATGGAAAACTGAGTCATCCACTTTCTAGATATAAGCATACTCATTCATAGATTTCAGAATTATCTAGTTATTTGTCGCTATACATAAATATATAACAACATTTACTATACTAAGTAATAAGAGACCATTCTGGAATCAAGAATTAGGAGGTAGGACTCTAGAATCAATAGGCTAGTTCAGTGGATTTTCTACTTCCCTCCCTTCCCCCTACATTGTACCCAAGGGATGGGGGTAATCATCTAACCAGATGGGGTTTTCTTGTGTTCATGTAGAGATAGAGGAGAAATATTTATGGTCGATGATACCAATTTCATATATCATCTCAGAAACAACATTTTTTTTATCCTGAACATAGATTTTCACACTAAGTCAAATTTTCTATCTGACAATTCTATACTATGGAAGATGTATTTATTCTGCGAAATCCTCTACTGCGAGACTTGATCTATAAGCGATTTCAATAGACAACATATCTTGATGATATGAAATAATTCTATATCCCGGGTTCGAGAAAAACTTGGGTCTTGAACCCATCTTTTGAATTTATCTCTTGAATCTATTCATTAGATAGATTTTATCATCTTCCATTTACTATGATTCTTATTTATGTGAGTTCATATTTGACAAACTCATGAAACACAGAGTGAAAGAATCACTCCATTGCAAGAGATTCTTTCTTAACCCTGGTAATGTATTTGGATTCCCTAAATTTGGATTCCTTTTGTAACGACCCACCCGTTACGACATCAAAATCAACGTGAAACATGAAGTTTTTTTTATTTTTAATGTTTCATTAGAAAATTAAAACATATCAATAAATAACAAGCTCATCGACACATCACTCACATATATTAACAAAAAAATATTAATGCATTAACAAGAAATTATGACACAATGTCGACACATCATCACCATGAACCACGACATGCATATAGATGTATTAACACATTAATTAACAATAGCCCAACATCATTGCATTCTACAATTAATACTGACGCATAACAACACAAATCATAAATCGCTCAATTCATCTCATAAGGAGAATCATCAGATAACATCAAGTTAACATGAGATAAAAAAAGGCTACTTAAGGATCATAAGGACAATCATAATAATGACACAAGATACTACCAACCCAACCTACCCTGCAAGGTTAGGACCTCGAGGACACATAAACAATGTTCAATCCTAGTTTATAATTGATTTTAACCATTTAAGGTCTCAAGGATGGTGACTATTCTAATGAACAACAAGGTGTCTAAATCCCACTAAATCAATCAGATATCACTCTAGACTATACCATCAATCACACATCAACAAGTTTCACTAGCACAAGAGTAAGCTAGTTACTTATTCAACAAGTATCAACATCTTTTGTGGCGCAATAACCCAATTACTTAATCAAGTTTACACATCAACAATTAAATGGATCAAGAGAAACAACTTTAACATAATCACACGTTAACATACCAAGGGTGAAAGATTATTCTCAAACTTATTCATGACGCAAGGGAGTTTAACTACTTAACTAGTTAGACATGAACATTATAATCAAGGTGCAAGTAATCTAACCACATATAATTTCAAGGTGTAAGAGAATCATTAGGTTTATTCCAAGGCGCAATAGGAAGCAAAGTTGAACCCAATCATAATATCACCTGATTAGCATTACTAAATGTCACACAATTAATCTAATGACTTAATTGATCACTGAACTTAACTTACAGATCACTTTAAATTGAGGCGCAAGAGTAACATCAATTAGTTTATTGTGCAACAAATCTAAGGTCTAACAATCATTTGCTATCATAAATTCCTTGCGCACAAGAAGTCTAACACAACCAATCCTAAATCACCTTAAAATTATAGCTCAAGAGATCATAACACTTAATTGATCAATTTAAACCAAAGGGATACACATCCATGAATCCAACAATTCTCCATTCATTTTTCCATTTTTAATGATACTTTTAATATTGCGCACATATTTATCTACATTAAAATTAAAATAGATGAATATACAAAAAATAGTTAAGATTTCAAACACAAAGATTTTCTCTTTTTAGACATTCTATTTATTCTTATTTAGACAAATGTCTAAATTATAAATTAGGAGAAGTGTCTTAACTCTACTAAAATTCATTTAAATAAATAAAATCTTAAATCCATAAAGGTGATTTTATTTCTAGTAAATTCTTTATCCTTATTAATTTAAATAAATAAAACTACAAATTCATGAAGATGTTTTATTTCTACTATAATCCTTATCACCTAGCTCATTTAAAATAATAAAAGTAAATTTTTAAATAAATAAAACTACAAATTCATGAAGGTGTTTTATTTCTACTATAATCCTTATCACCTAGCTCATTTAAAATAATAAAAGTAAATTTTTTTATTAGGCTGTGACACTTAGACCTCGGATAAACTTGGTCTTCTACCTTGAGGACTTGTTGAAATTTATAAATATGAGAACATTGTTAAAGTTTATATATTTATAATATTAAATAAAGAGAAGGGTGTAATAAAGTGTAAAGTAATAATGGTATACAATTTAGTTTCCATCATCAAATAGATGAGGAAATCAGATTCGAAAAGGGCATTGGAAAACCCATGAAAAACTTGTAATATATAAAACTACTATGCATTTCCTTAAAATGAAATAACCAATAGAAACGAAGGCATCGAGCTCAGACTTCGAGACTCGGATGAATCCAAAACGCTTATGCAATTTAAAGCAGATTTACCCAGCAGCAAGGTAACCACACATCAGATCAAATTTAATTTACCCTCATTACCGTTGGAGCCATCTCCTCGCAGTACGCTAACCCAAAGGTGCTGGATAATACACGTTTAGCAATAATAACCCAGCAAATGGGAGTGAAAAACGATGGAAAGGGAAATATTCGCCGGGGAAGGATATGTCGAGTAAAAATAAGGGTCTAAACGATGTACAAGGGCGATGAGTTCGTAGGGCCATTACAAACGTAAACACTGAGTTAACAAGAAATGCGCGGAGTAAAATAAGGGTTTGTTCACTAAACGTGAGCAGATTGTTGAGGAGTAAAGTAACATAAAGATACTCACCATGGTGCTAGACTTTTGTGGTCATGAGACCTCTGAATGGCCCCAACTCTATGAGAGAGACTCGGACTTCGTCACCACCTACGAAATGTTGCATGTAAACGCAATTGTTGATAGTTTTCATCTTTAGGATGGATTCCTATGTCGTGTAATATCCTTCAAAACGACTTCGTCACCACCTACCAAATGTTACATGTAAACGCAATTGTTGATAGTTTTCATCTTTAGGATGGATTCCTATGTCGTGTAATATCCTTCAAAAATAAATTATTATTGAAGTTTGAATACACTTAGGAATTTATTTTCATTTTTGGTAAATTCAAATTTGGAATATTATTGTCATTTATGGCAATTCCGAATTTAGAATCTAGTTAGTTGTAATTTATTATTATGACTATTGGGAAAAGATTTGATTTTCTCAACCAACTCTTTGATTATGACACTTCTAAGATTTTTTTTTTTATTATATTTATTGTTGAGAGACAAATGGAACAACCAGGTTGAAATCAGTTGACCATGACTCCATGGGTGGGGAACATGTTTGAACTACCTCAAGGTTGAATTATACAAGTGGAAAATCATGAATTTGGCCATTCACATCCACTAAAAATCACGGATTTGCAAAGCTGCCAAAATTCCCAAGGGGAAAAGAACTAGGCACAAGATGCTTTTGCATATATAGCATATGGGAGGAGGCAGGACACTGCGTAGTATGCGGAGGGGAGGAATATCACTTGTTGTTATGAGCACTCATTTCTAAGTGTGAGGCAAGGAGAACCTTTTTGATTCTGAAAGAGGACAATAGTTAAGGAGGAGTTTGGAGTTCCCCTCATGGATTCATAGTCAGGTTAGGGGGTGAAAGGAGAAAGTAAATTTATTGTTTATGTTCTATGGTTGGGTGGAACCTGGCTGTTCCAATTGTTGTTTCAACACTTGTTCAGATATGTTCATCTGCTCTTCCCTGGTTGAATGTCCTATTGATTAAATAGTTGGTAGCATACATTTTACTTAATTTTGGATGAATGTCCTATTGTTTTATGCCTAATAGAATGCATCTGCTTGTGTTAGTAGAATAAATAAATTGTGGAAAAGAATTTACTGTGAATTTATTCAGTAAGTAGAATTAGAGAGCTATTGTGTATGATAAGATGGTGGTGGTTATGTGGAAGTTTCTTATTCCAATGATATACTCTCTGAACCACAGTATAAATATAGATTCATGTGTAAATATGTTTAAGGACTTATTGCAGATTTTTACAGATTGAAATTTAGTAAGTATAGGCCTACGTGAGTTATATATATATAATTTAGTAAGTAAATCTACACCAAATAGAAGGATTTCTATGATAATTATAATCTATATCATAGTTGTATATGTGTGTGTGTGTGAATAGGTTGTTGCCCATAAATATTTTTAGAGCCACATGAATATCTAATACACAGAAAATTTCATATTGACTATTACAGGTATTTTAAATTAAATCGAGCTAAATTAAGTGTAGGATATGATTACTATATCTTTCCTTCCAGAAATCTCAGGAGAAAATGTCCTGCGACATAAATACATAAAATATGTTATTCATTACAGAACTGGAACAAGACGAGTTTTAAAACCCTACACAATATATGCGAACATAACTATTAAATGGTGAAATTCATAATTAATACGGGGTTCCCCTTTGTCCTTTCCCTTAGGTCTTAAAGATACAAGTAACCAATTGTTTTAGGCACCTAGTGTGAAACTAATTTAGTAATAAATTCCTAGGGTGTAACCTATCATTGTAATAAAACCTAGATGGGTATTATCCTTTCAATGCGGTGAGTTGGAACTAGAATACCTTTCGAGTGGGGTGCCTTTGTAAATCCTCAATCCCCAGAGCGATCAAGTCCTGCAAGAGAAGACCAAGAACATCAGTAATAGAGTTATGAAAACAAATCAATGAAAAACTAAATATCAAAGATGAAGTAAATGTTCAAAACCAATTTATGAAATCAACACTTTTGAGTTTGTAAACACGTGGACAGTCACTTAGCTTAAAGAGGACGTGGGGTTCCTTGCTCCATCAATGGTGCTGAGCGAATCGTCCATAACACAGGAGGGAGAAGTGGATTTGAAATAGCTGATGGGTACCCCCGCCACAGAAACATAGGTCCCATCATTAGTCTTGCAACCTAATATATTAAAACAATTGCTCAATTAATTTCCAGCACATAGTACATTTAATCATGTAAGTCATATATTGCATAACCAGAACGATAAAAGTACAAAGTATAAAATAGGTTCCAAAAATTTGTTGATTCAGATATTGGATAGGGTTTTCAAGATACTATCCTCCTGTTTAGCTAAAAACCACAGACTCGTGACAAAAGAAATAAAACCAATAACAGAGTTCTGGATATTCAGAATTTTTTTATGTTATGCTAACAAAGTGAGAATTGATAAGTTAACCTCAGAACTTTAGAAGACCAAAAGTTTATACAGGGTAAAACATTTTCGCCGAGGCATTACTCTTCCCAGCCCAAACTTACGACATGGTTATGGGACACCAGAGTCAAAATTCTTAAACATACGTTTTAATGTTTTAAAAAATCGGTCAAGTTACACACAATCCTTCAAACGCATATAATTTGAGGCGAATGTTGTATAAACTTACATGGGTATAACTCAGACGAAACTTAGTGTATTTCAGGGAATTGTTTCACGATTTTAACTATTTCACCATTTAGTTATTGGAACACAAATGGGGTTACGAGCTAGATACTAAAGGTGAATACTCAGTCCAAGAGACCTCTCTGTACAATAATGGATAACTCTATGATTATATTTATATACATATTGTGCTCTCTTTAAACCAAGTTAAATCTGGACAAGCACTAGGATGTATACTCTCAACATTGGAGATTGGAGATTTCAAAATGTAAACAAAGGTATAGAACCTAAAATATTTTCACATAACTGTTAAGTTAAAGACTCAGGGAAAACGTGATGCACATAGCAATTAACGAGGTAGATAAATCTATGCCAAAGCTATGCAACCTATGAAATGTTCGAGCCAAGAACTCGTATCGCTATCAAATTGAGTAAACATAAATAATACAAAAACAGATAACCCAAAATACAATAAACACGATATTATTTATATTACCGAACTAGCTCCTGCACTGTGTCGAAATTTTTCGCTCCCTTTGGCTTCATTACATTCTGGGACTTCCTACGGGTTACTCATAAAGAAAAATGCATGTTGTAGGGTATAAGGAATTTAGAAAAATGATACAAAGATTTTAAAATGGAGCCATGATAAAACCCTAGACATTACTGAGTATACTACCAACCTTTAAACATGATATCTTAGACCATGGAAGTCAGGACCAAGAGATTTAATAGGAGTTAGATGGCGAATGGTGTGCATGGTTCCCTTTTAGAATTCACAGAGAGTTTAGATAAACAACCGAGAAGTGACTTACCTCGCATAGGGTGGTAATCGACTGGTGAGCACCTCCTAATCTCCTTTCCTCCCAGAATGAGCCCAACTCCATGAGTTGTACCATGCTACCGATTTTAATATCATTAGGGTTAGCATTACAATGTTCTTGAAAATACACAGAAAAAGGGCGAAAAATGAAACAATAATCTTAGAAAACCTCCACGAAGCAGATTAATGGTGATAGTTACGAGTTGTACCTAGGCCATGTGAATAGAGCGAGGTGGCAAAGACACAATGGTCACAAAGGTCCAGCGATGGCCCAAAGGAGTATGCTACATGAACTCTTAAATGTTGCAGGAAGGGTTATTTAAGTCATGACAGTTTTACTCTGCAGATTTTTGTAATGTTCCCCAAATTTACCAAATAATTTTTTTTTTCTTCGGGACATTAAATTTATTTCTCTTCGAACAACTTATCTCGAAATACCTATTGTTATTAAAAATAGGTAGTTTTCATCACTATCAACATTTTAAGATTTTTATGTTTTCCAATTATTGACATAATTAACTAACATTATAATCGATTTTATCTCTGAGATATTTCCTATTGCAAATTAATCATATGCTCAAAGGGTCAAGGGTAACTTCACCATACCCCAGCCTCTCATATTACCCACATATCTAAAATAATCATGGTGGTTGCAAGAGTGGTTTCAAACCAACCCACTTTTCGCCATGCAATCCTCCTCCAGCTAACACGTACCCCATCATCAAAACAATGGCTGAAAATTGTGGTCTGCTCAACGAAAAATTATCCTCCGCACAAGTTTCGGCTTCGCAAATATCCCTGTCCATTGATATCCTTCGTATCAGTGCTACTTCCGATAAACAACTATTATCAAACTTCGTTCCACCCTACTTTCCTTTTTCATGTGTCTCCCTACTTTCCTTTTTCATGTGTCTCTCTAGATTCCCACGATCTGTCAACACGTAACTCCCCTCCGGATCAACGACTATCATTGACTCTGCCTTTTTGGCCTCCGATAGTTTTCAACTCTCGATTCTACTCTCCTCTGCGTGACAATATCATGTAGTGGAAGATCTATTTCCACCTGTCCCCTTGAAAACATGGCTAGGATATCCTTCACAGATCTAGACTTCGTGGATCTCAAATATCAAGTCCATTTTTCCTTCCCCTTAAGTACGTGGAATCCTGCCATGTGTCCTATTAAATAAAACAACCTAGAAATTACTTTGGGTCTTTACCTGGAGTCCATATCTCCTCTCTATATCTGATGGCTCAAATTCACTTTGGGTGATCTGACGGCTTAGATCTGTTCCGTCTCTCCGAAATTTGTACGTCTCAAATCTCTATATCTTGTCCTTGCTGACTAGGTATCTCCCGGAGTTCTAGATCTGGCACCACATGTCCTCCTTCGCATCGATGGTTCTCAGCTCTTCGTATTTCTGATATTCGGTTGATTCAACACTTCAAATTTTGCCTCCTTTTGGATCTCCTGACCCGTTGACACATATCCTCTCCAGACTCTCCCTTCGCAAATCGAGATTTTGCGACTCGCGATTTCCAAGTTAACAATTCCTCCCCATTCTTGACTTCTGACATGTTGACATTTTCGGAGACCCCCAAATCCGACGGTTTGCACTCCTTTGAATCTAATGGTATATATATTCCCTTTGTGTATCGAGACTTCACATTTCGTGAAGTTGGATGGGTGCTCACTTCCCTGCTTCCAATCCCCGATATTCTGAAATTCTCCCTGGACAATCGACAGTCCATATCTCTACTCGATCGCATTTCATGAATCCTCACAACTATGCCCTTTGACCTTTCCTCTCCACAAGTCAAGGAAATGATGATCTCTTGCCACATGTCCACCCCCTATCCCGACCATGAATCCATGAGGGTGAACCTTGAAACTTGTATTTCACTATATCCCTCTTTCAGATCCCAATTCTCCTTGCCTCAAACTCAGAAATAGTGCTCATAACAACAAGTGACATTTTTCTTTAGATCATAAGTTCTCCTTTCCTCACACTCATAATTAGTGCTCATAACAGCAAGTCTGTCTTTTCCCCTAGCATACTAGGYAGCGTCTTGCCTCCTCCTATATGCTATATATATGCAAAAACATCTTGTGCCTTTTCCCCTTGGGAATTTTCGCATCTTTACAAATCCCTGATTTCCAGGGGCTGTAAATGGCCAAATTCYTGATTTTCCACTTGTAAAATTCAGCCCTGAGATAGTTCAAGCATGTTCCCCACTCACGGAATCATGGTCARCTGATTTCAACCTAGTTATTCCATTTGTCTTTGAGCAATAAATATAACAAGAATTTGTCTCTTACAAGTRTCATAGTCAAAGAGTTAGTTGGGAAATCAAATCTTTKCCCAATSAGTCACAATAATTAATTACAATTAACTAAATTCCCAAATTCAGAATAGCAATAAATGCAAATAATTTTCCTAATTCAAATTTGCCAAAAATGGAAATAAATTCCCAAGTATTTTCAGACTTAAAAATAATTTATTTTTGGGGAKGTTACATCCTTTCTCCCTTTAGTACAACATTGTCCTCAATGTTCRTTCCTTTCTTGGAATAGGGTTGGATGAGATTTCTGCAAATATCTTTCCAACTCCCAAGTGGCCTCCTCAGGACTAAAGTGATTCCTTTGCAATTTTACTTGGGTGACGACTATGTCTGTAGTGCTATTTATCTTCTGTCCAAAATGCATAGAGGTTCTAATTGGAACTCACCTTTTGGTTCCACCTGCACCATGTTCCAATCGATCATGTGAGTAGGATCATGAACATATATTTTTAACAAAGAAACATGAAATCCATTATGAATTTTTAGATTTGCGGGAAGAGTAAGTTGATATGCCACGGGTCCAATCCCGGGTAAGATCTCGAAAGGGCCACAAAACCTGGGCACCAACTTGGAACAATTTCCTAGATTTAGTGAACTTCTTTTGGATTTGATTTTTAAATAGATGTGGTCTCCCACTTGGAATTCCTGGTGTCTTCTTTTTAGGTCTGTGTAACTTTTTTGTCTGTCTTGTGCTTCTTTTAAATTATTCTCTACTTTTCTTACCATACTCTCCATTTCCTGGAGCATTTGTGGCCCCACCATGAGTCTGTCAATTGGGCTATCCCAGCTAATCGGAGTCGTACACTTTCTGTCGTACACTACTGCGAAGGGGCTCATCTTATTCGATGTATGGTTACCATTATTGTATGCAAATTCCACCAAGTGCAGGTAGTCTTCCCACTTACTTGGATTCGTCCTTACGTACATACGTAACATATCCTCCATGATTTGGTTTGTTCGTTCAGTATGCCCATTTGTTTGTGGATGGTAGCTTGTGCCGAAATTCAAGTTAGTATTCAACCCTGCAAACATTTCTTTCCCAAATGTAGATGTAAATTATACGTCTCTATCCGAAATCACCATTTTAGGAATTCCATGCAGTCTAAAAATTTATTTCATGAATATTTTAGCGATGTTAATAGATTTATAAGTAGAATTTACAGGAATAAGTGTACAAACTTACTAATATTTTCGATTACTGCCATAATTGAATCATTATGTTTTTTAGTTCAAGGAAAACTTGCAATAAAATCCAGTGATAGTCTCCCATTTCCATTCTGGTACATGTAGAGGCTACAACAGATCGGTTGGATGTTGGTGTTCATCTTTCACCTATTGACAATATTGGTACATGGATAAGTATTCTGCTATTTCTCCCTTCATATTAGGCCAAAAAAATAACTTCCTTAGTATTTTCACCATTTTCTGGTATCCCGAATGACCAGAATATGGTTTCTTATGTACTTCGTCTAAAACGATTAACTTTAATTCAACAAAATCTTGTGTGTATAATCTGTTTTTAAATCTTAGTAGACCATTTCTGTCTAAATTTTCTGCATTATTTCGTAAATCTGTCATTGTTTTAGTGTAATTTTCATCATTATTACTTGCAGCCTTTATCCTCTGCTCAAGATCACTTTCAACCCTCCTAATGTTCATTTCAAACAACCCATGAGTTATTCTACTTAAGTCATCATCCACCTTGTTTTCCTTACCCTTGATGTGTCTTACCTCAAAGTCGAATTCACTCAACAAGGCCAACCATCTTCCTTGCCTTGCGTTAAGGTCTGGTTGACTAAACAAAAATTTCACACCATTGATATGAGTCAATAAAACAAATTTTATGCCCATTATATCGTGCCTCCACATCTTTAAAGTGTGTAATACCACTGCTAACTCTAAGTCATGAGTGCCATAGTTTCGTTCGTTCTCCTTTATTTTCGGGACTCATAACAAATAACGTGACCCTATTGAGTTAGGATATCACCTAGACCTTCTGTACTTGCATCCACACAGACTATGAAGTCTTTGTCTGGATCTGCTACTTTTAAAATGGGTGCAGTTGTTAACAATTCCTTTAACTTATTAAAAAATTTCTAACATCTTTGTGACCAGTTAAACTTGGTTTCTTTATTTTGCAATGATGTGATGGGGTATGAAATTTTGGAAAATCCCTCTATAAATCTGCGATAATATCTGGTTATTCCCATGAATGAATGGATGTCCGCTACATCCTTGTGGATAGACCATTCCATGGTGGCTCTTATTTTCTCTAGATCGACTGCAATACCTTCTTTAGATATTACAAGTCTTAGGTACTGTATTTTATTTTGATAGAAGTCACACTTGTCGAATTCAGCATACAATTTGTGTTTTCTTAAAGTCTGTCAAACTATCCTTTGGTGTTCTTCATGTTCTTGTTTTGTTTTAGAATATACTAGGATATCGTCAACAAATACCAAAACAAACTTATCCAAGTACTGACTAAAAATGTTGTTCATTAAACACATAAATGTCATTGGTGCGTCAATGAGACCAAATGGTATAACAATGAATTCCTAATGTCCATATCTATTTCTAAATGTTGTTTTACTTGTGTCCTCATATTTCATTCTAACCTGGTGGTAACCAGATCTTAAATCCAATTTAGAGAAAATATTTTCCCCACCTACTTGATCGAACAGATCATTGATTCTAGGTAAGGGTTATTTGTTCTTAATAGTCATTTTGTTTAACTGTCTATAATCAATGCATAATCTTAGAGCTCTATCTTTCTTTTTAACAAAAAGGACTGGTGCTCCCCATGGTGAGACACTTGTCCTGATGTATTCCTTGTCCAACAATTCTTTTAGTTGAATCTTTAATTATGTTAACTCAAGTAAACTCATTTGGTAGGGCACCTTAGATATATGAGCTGATCCCGGCGGCAGATCGATAGAAAATTCTTTCTCTCTCCTTGGGGGAAATTCAGGTATCTCATCAACAAACACGTCTCTAAAATTATGCAAGACGAAAAAATCTTTTAGGCTAGGTTTATTTTCTTTTTCCAACAAATTTGTCACTTGGATGGCATAAATTTGGCAACCTTTTCTCATGCACTTCTTAAATTGCATTGTTGAAATATACCTAACTAAGATTGGTTTTCGTATGCCTTGAACGGTCCTAACAATGCCATTTTCGTCTTTATATTTGAGTGATTTTCATAACAATCTAAAACTACTTTATTCCTTTATAACCAGTGCATTCCGATAATTATGTCATAAGACCCTAATGGTAGAATTTTCAGATTTGTCTTTGTGTTTTGACCACCTAAACTGAATTCACAGTCGGAAATAAAATCATATACTTTTCTTTTTGTTCCTGTTGCTAGTTGTACTAGCCAAGATTTTTCATGTCTTGTTTTCTTAATTTTATTTGAATCCACTACACCAGGAGCGATATAACTCAACATAGCTCCAGGATCAATTAGAAAATAAATACGAGTATTGTTAATTTTACCTTCAACTTCCACTACACTGGATTGGTGATCAGCTTGTCGGTCGTCCACAACTACATTGATCTGATGTAAACTACTGCCCACGTCTCCCACTGTAGAGGCTTCCTGTAGGTTGTGAACTGTAGTCTTGGTTGTTGAAGTCAAACATGGACAGTTCCTCCTTAAGTGAGGTGCTCCACATTCCCAACATTTTAATGGTTCTATGGGACTATCCCGGAACTTCTTTGTTCCTAGATTGACTGGTTTACCAGCTCCTTGGGTTTTTTGGTTATTGGCGTGAAAATATTTCCTTTGAAAACTCTTTTCTGCGTTCCGAAAAGGGGGTGGTTGATATCCCTTCTTCCATCGATTCATTCGGTCTTGTTTCTTGTCTTTCCAAGACTTGGGAAATTCCGACCACTGTTTGTATTGGTCATAACACATTCAGGCCTTCCTGAAAACTTCACTTAAGGACTTGGGGTTGTCAAATTTGATTTTGCCCTTATAGGACTGTGGTAAACATCTTAGGGACCGTTGGATTTTTACTTTTTCCTCCCGGATATAAGATACGAACCTTAATAATTCCAGGAATTTGTTTACCACGTCATCTATAGTCATTTGACCGAGTCGTAGTTCATAAAACTCTTTGGTTTTTCTTTTATAGTGACTTTCAGATAAATATTGTCTCTTAGAAAGTATGTCTTGAAATCCGACCACTCCATCTATGTTTCCTTTAGGCCCTTGGCCAACTTCAAGTCCTACCACCATATACTTTCTTTTCCTTTTAGGTTATAGATGGCCATTGTGACCTTCATGTTGCTGGAATAATTGAAGATTTGGGAATATTTTTTATGTCCAGTAACCATGCTTCAACCTCCTCCCTTGTTCTGGATTCTCCTTCAAAGGTGGACGATTTGATTTTCTTGAACTCTCCCTCCAGGTTGTCCACCTATTTCCTTTTTCTTCCCGTGGTTGTTTTATTTTATGCCGATGGTGTACCTTCGAAAGAGCTGTCCCCTTTTTCTCCTTCAAGACCAGAATTTTTAGAGGCCCTTTTGCTGACCTCTTGTTCCTCATTATTTTCTTTTGGGATATTCTTTGTTACTATGCTACATACCAGTACTTCGTTTATTTCCTACTGTTCTTGTTGTGACTTTTTTAGTTTCTCATTGTCTGCCTTGAAAACTTGTAGTTCCACAATGAGATTTCTCATGGTTTCCAGAACTTCAGTAGGTGAACTTTTTTCATTGCTCTGCCTCAGTTCTTCAGGAGGACTTTTCTCAGGATTCTCCTCGATTCTGATCTCAACTTCATTCTGTGCTGCCATGATCACAAAAGAAATATTTTTTTTTTGTTTGTAACCGTAATTTTTTTGTTAGTTTTTCATTAAACAGAAAACATGTGCTAAGAAAACATTTTTGCCCCTATTTAAGGTCCAAGTGTTGTAACCTTTGCTCTAATACCATATGTAATGTTCCCCAAATTTACCAAATATGTTTTTTTCCTAGGGACATTAAATTTCTTTCTCTTCTAACAACTTATCTCGAAAGACCTATTGTTATTAAAAATAGGTAGTTGTCGTCACTATCAACTTTTAAATATTTTTGTATTTTCCAATTATTGACATAATTAACTAACATTATAATTTTTTTTATCTATGAGATATTTCCTATTGCACATTAATCATATGTTCAAAGGGTCAAGAGTAAATTCGCCATACCCCAACCTATTAGATTACCCACATGTCTAAAATAAGAAACAAGGATAGTAAAGCCCCACTAAAATTATGATCCTTTCCACATATCTATATACATGTATACATATTAACGTTAGATTCACAAAGGGAGAACCCCACTCAAATTACATAAAATCTTTAAGCGTAGACAATAGCCATTTCATATAGATATAAATGAAGTGGAGTTTAAAACTTAGATTTGCATTCTTAAAGTGAAGGTTCAATGCCTCTATCGTAGACTTGAAACCTTATTTCTTTGTGCGCTCTAATTGCTTCTCAGTTTATAGGTGCTAGCTACTCTTCACTAACCCCTTCATTCATATGCCCTTGGGTTGTTATTTTGTGCTAATGCATGATTACGGGTGAAGGAAAGAGTGGTTTAAAACCAACCCTCTTTTTTCCCCGTAATCCTCCTCCAGCAAACACGCTCCCCGTCATCAAAACCGTGGTTGAAAATTTCAGCCCACTAAAGGAAAAATTATCATCTGCACAAGTTTCGGCTCTGCAACTCTCCTCGTCCATCAATCTCCTACCTATCGGTGCTACTTTCGATCAACAACTATTATTAAACTTTTTTCCACCCTTATTTTTGTTTCCACATGTCTCCCTAGATTCCCATGATCTATCGACATGTAAATCCCCTCTAGATCAAAGACTATCATTGACTCCGCCTTTCCGGCCTCCGGGAGTTTTCAACTCTCAACTCTACTCCCCTTTGCATGACAATCTCCTAGAGAGAAATATCTATTGCTACCTATCCCCTTGAATCCATGACTAGGATCCTCCGTGGATCTGGCCTTGAGGGATCTCAAATCTCAAGTTTATTTTTCCTTCCCCTTAAGTACGCAGAATCCTGCCACTTATCCTCTTAAATCAAACAACCTAGAAATTACTTCGGGTATTTTCCTAGAGTGCACAGATATTTTCCACGTCTCCTCTCTGGATCTGATGGATCAGATTCACTTCGGGTGATATGATGACTTAGGTCTGTTTCGACTCTATGGACTTCGAAGGTCTCAAATCTCAATCTCTCATCCCTGCTGACTGGGTATCTCCTGGAGTTCTAGATTTGGCGCCATGTGTCCTCCTTCGCATCGAGGGTTCTCATCTCTTCAGCTTTCCAGGCTTCGGATGAATAAACACTTCAACTGCCTCCTCCTTCTAGATCTCCCGAACCGTTGACACATATCCTCTCTGGATCCAACGGTCCATACTCTCCTTTTGAAAATTGGGATTTCGCGACTCGCAACTTCCAATTTAACACTTCCTCCACATTCACAACTTCCAACATGCCGACATTTTCGAAGCACCCCAAATACAAAGGTTCACACTCCTCTAGATCTAATGGTCCAGATATTCCCTTCGCGTATCGGGACTTCGTGTTTCACGAAGTTGGATGGGTGCTCACTTCCCTACTCCTGATCCTTGATATTTTGAAATTTTCCCTAGACAATCGACGATCCAGATCTCTCCTAATTTAACAACTCAGTTTAAATCACGTTTTCATGTTTTTCAAAATCTCATGACTCCGCCCTTTGACCTTTCTACTTTGTGATTCAATGAAATTTTTATCTCTTGCCACGTGTCCCCTTTCAATGGACGGTCCTAATGATTTCGGGATTTCGCATTTCAGGGTTTTGCAAATTTCACCTTGCTTCTTCCAAATCTTCTGGTTTTGTGAAATTTCAATAATTCCGTGTGAATAACTGATGCACTACTTCTCTAAGATCTAATGGCTTGAAAGAATTGGGCTTCTCCTAAATGGATCTTAACCCTTGATCTTCCTGTGAATACATCGAATGTTTGTGCTCCACTTTTAGATACTTCAAGTACACTTCAAGACCTGGATACTTTTCCAAGTGTTTCCTCTCGAGGCTTAAAACCACTATCCCTATTGAGATTTGTTTTGTTATCTTCCCTAACTTGGGAGATTTCAAACATTTCAAAGACTATGCCTTCCACATTTCTCTTGTGAGCCCTGTAACTTTAGGTATCGTATGATTTTTCTGAAAGCATTCTCCCTCCCGAGCTTTCGTTAATGAAACATGACGTCGGCCTTGTGCACACTTGCGCTGTGTGTGAAGATTTGCACTATCTCTCCTGAGCTTCTAAAAGTTGAAAGAATGTTGACCTTAACCTTATTTCAACTAAACTAGATCTAACGACCCATATTCTGTTGAAAAATGTATGGATCTACCCTAGCACATTATTAGCTTTGTAGTATTTATACCAGGATCCTATAAACATCTGGTTAAATTTATCTTCAATCCTTAGAGAAAAGGATAGAGGGGAAACCCCCACTGGAGATGATTTCCCTAAATAGTAGTTATGATTGGAGGTGTTATGTACAGTTTGAAGACTCATTTAAAATATTGGACCGACTCTCCAATAGGTAACAGGTTTATGTAGTTAAAATCCCTGGACATTGCTCCTTATTTTATCAAAGGAAGAGAGCTGCAACCTTTTGGTATATTTCATAAAGTCGGCTTAAAAGGAAAAAACACTTGCAATAGACGAGAAATATATTCATTGTAATAGATGTTCAGATAGCTCAGAAAGTTTGTAGGTAACAACACACACACACACACACACATTTCAATTCTGATATTCCCTCAAAATTTTGTTTGGTAATTGTATAATTTAAACATCCTTAATATCAACCATAGATTGATCCGATAAATTGTTTTTCTATTGTATCCAAAGATTAAATCACATGAGTAGGAGAAATTTCACACTTTCATTAACAATAATACCTATAACAATTTTTCTTAACTCTACTCACGAAAACTTCCATACATTTATCAACAGTTAGCACATACAGTAGTCTTTCTTGGCTCTACTCAATGCATAAATTTAATTGTAGATATTTATTCAATAATTTATTTCCTTCTACCCAACAAGTATATGTAAGCTATCAATCATCCATCAACAAAACATTTAACCAGAACTAAGTAAATACATTCTACCAATTATTAATCAACAAAACGATCAATCGGTGAACAATAGAAGAACATATATGAACAAATTGTTGGGACAAAAAATAGAACAGCCAAGTTCCACCCAACCATATAATAGAACAACCAAACTACTTGTTTTGTCCGCCCCCTAGCCTGAACATGAATCCATGAGGGCGAACCTCGAAACTCCTCTTTCACTATAGCCCTCTTTTAGATCCCAATTCTCCTTGCCTCACACACAGAAATAGTGCTCATAACAAAAAGTGACGTTTTTCTTCAGATCGGAAGTTCTCCTTGCCTCACACTTAGAATTAGTTCTCATAACATCAAGATCGTGTTTTCCCCCAGCATAGTAGGAAACGTCCTTCCTCCTCCCATATGCTATATATATGAAAAATCATCTTGTGCCTAGGTCTTTTCCCCTTGGGAAATCTCCCAGCTTTACAAATCCCTGATTTTCAGGGGCTGCCAGTGGCCAAATCCCTGATTTTCCACTTGTAATATTCATGCTTGAGGTAGTTCAAGCAAGTTCCCCACTCATAGAGTCATGGTCAGTTGATTTCAACCTCGTTGTTCCATTTGTCTCTCAGCAATAAATATAACAAGGATTTGTCTCTTACATGTGTCATAGTCAAAGAGTTAGTTGAGAAATAAAATCTTTGCCCAATCAGTCATAATAATTAATTACAATTAACTAAATTCCCAAATTTGGAATTTCCATAAATGGCAATAATTTTCCAAATTCGAATTTGCAAAAAATGGAAATAAATTCCTAAGTATTTTCAGACTTAAAAATAATTTATTTTGGGGGATGTTACAATTTTATTATCAATATTTATGGTAAGTGTATGACAGTTTGTTTAGGGTTTTAGTTCAATATTTCCTGCTCATCTGATTATGGTTTTCACTTACCTATCAGATTCGTTGGCCCCTTTGTCAAAGTTAGTTAGCATAGGAGAATTAAATGACAAGAAACAAAACCCCCTGGACCAACCTTATAGTCACAACCATTCAAGGATTTAACACTTTTACATATCGGTGCCATGTTAAAAATAACTACACAAAAATCAACCTTGTATAAAGGAAAATATTGCACATACGACCTATGGTTAAGAAATGCATTGACCCTAGGGGGTCATCACATGTATTCTCTCTCCCATAGTATTCCCTATGGTTTTGTGCACAAATAGAATAGATTTATCAAGGTGAATAGAATGGTGGTGATTAAGCTACCCTTTCAACCTCTCTTGGAAAATTAGGATTTAGTTAGGCTTGTATCTTTAAGTTGCACCCGTGTCAAGGAACCAGTAAGTGTAATTTACAGAAAAATAAAAGAAGTGATAGAATTATTCTATAGTTATAGTTAAGGAACGCTTGAAAGATTTTTAAAACGAATAAATAACTCAAATAACCCTAATTTAGAGAAAAATAATTTTTTTTATTCATAAATTTGGGGTACATTACATCTCGTCTGGGACATATCTGTGTTCCATCGAGCGAGCGAGTGAAGATGATATGGGAAGACCACTATAGTCAGGTGGCATGACACTTCGACGTCAAAACAATGGGGATGCTACAGACACATTTCTACTGGCCGAAACTTCGACAGGAGGTTAGTAAGTATATCAGGTCCTCAACTGCCTGCACTGTTGCCAAACTGACCACTAAGAAATAGGGTCTGTAAACCCCTCTTCCTACTCCTGACAGGCCATGGGAATCCATCTCAATGGAGTACATGTTGGGCCTCCCATCCACCAAGCGGGGAAATGACTGTGTTTTTGTGGTTTTTGATTTCTTTTCTAAGATGGTGATTCTAGTTGCCTAGAAGAAGAGCATCATAGCAGAGGCCACTGCCAAGCTCTTATTTGAACGATTCTAGGTACATTTTGGAATCCCACAAACCATTGTCTCATATCAGGACAGTCAATTTATTATCACATTTTGGTCGATCCTCTAGCCACTACTAGACACCAAGCTCACCAAATCCATGGCCTTCCAACCCGAGACAGATGGCCAAACCGAGGTCATAAATTGAATGTTTGTGCATACCCTTCGCATGTATAATTCAAAGCACCCTCGCACATGGGATGAGAGCCTTCCCTATGTCCATCATAGCTACAATTGTTCCTTGCATAGCTCAACCAACCACAACCCCTTTCAAGTGGGGTTGGGATTCTAACCATTGGGTCCCATAGATGTTGAACTTCCCCCTGTGGTCACCTTGATCGACTCATTTCCTGATCCAACTGAAGCTGACAAAGCCATTTGGTTCATTGAGTGGATCCAACACATCCGCTAATAGGTTCAGGATATCCTACATATGTCCAACGACAGGCACAAGAAAAACCATGATCAACATCGAGTGCCACAAAAGTTTTAGGTGGGAGACAAGGTTTCGTTGCACTTACAAAAAGAATCCATTACATGACCCCATCGAAAGATTCTCGCACTCCTTTGTAGGTCATACACCATCATGAGGGTTGTGGGGAATAATTATTTTGATCTCAACATTCCTCCTTTCCTTGGACTACACCCAATGTTCAACATGGATCTCCTTCGCCCTTATTTTCCACCATTATTGGACACCTCAGAAGTAGTCGAGAACTGACACCAATAGATCTCAACCCCGACTACATACAATACACATCCAATGATCAGATTTTGGACACACAGATCAAGGGAACTTGATAGCAAAGGATCCAACTTTATCAAGTCGTCAAGGCAATTCAACTCCTGCACCAACACAAGTGGCTCACCCAGGGCCAAATTCAACAGAAATTTCCTCATTTGATGATTGAAATAAATGAAATGTATAGCATTGCTTCCTAAGGAGGTAGGATTTATCCAGGTGGATATCGGTGGCCACCCACCATTTCCAACTTGCTCAAAACATTTTTCTAGCAATTTTATTAATTTACTATTTTTAGCAGTTTTTCACTTCGAGAGCTGTTCTGAGGTCCTAAATGATGTTTTTTAGGAAAACAGGGAGAAATATGGAAGATCTTTAAATATTTTCCCCAAAATTAATTCATCAATGATACCTTTCGAACGGGCTATCATACGCCTAAAATGAAGATTGTATGCAAAAGTTACGACCTCGAGAAGTTGATATACTAACTTACCCAAATGGGGCCCACATGACTTTTGGTGCTTCATCTCCTAGGGTTAGGTTTTTGGATGTCTAGGGTTTTTGGCATTCCTATTTATTGTAAAAATTCCTTTAGAGCCTCATTGTAATCATTTTCTTGTGAATGAGCACAACCGTCACATCTCTTCTAAGAGATAAGCCACCACCAGTCCAGCAAGATTGTTTCCGCTGCATTTTACAGTTTTAGTTTATTTCATTATTGAATAGAAAACCAATTTTAGTGTATCTCTATTATTTTGTGTTAAGCACTTGTTAATAATCTGTAGTGATTTTTTTTCTTCTCATAAATATGGATCATTCCTAGTAGACAAATGAGTTTCAACATTCATCATGGAAATATTCGCGATCAAGCTGTTATTGGTAGGCATGGGGGGTCCCTAAATACCCCATGTCGTGCCTTTGGATGCAAAAGCCTGGGCCATATTTTTCCCTCGTGTAAAAGGTTTCATCGGCATAACAATCTTTTGTTGGGCTAATAGCTTATGGGCTTATGCAAGCCGAGGGCACAGGTGAGTCAGGTGGTTTTTTGTGCCGAGATTACATAGATACTTCAATATCTTATTCTCCATTCCCCCCCACCAAAATTATTGGTATCATTTTTATCCCCTTTAACCTTCTTATTTCGTTGTTTCCTCTTTCCCTCGGTTTGCTGGTTGGACTTGGGATTTTTCGAATGCACACAGTGTACATCCGACATTTGGGTAGCGGAACAATCAAACTCGAATTCTGGTTGGCCACAATCTGTTCTATCGCCAATTTTTGCAACTGATTTGATAGAAGTCTGTGGAATTACTTTGTGTTGATACCAAAATACCATCACCATGGGGCCTAGACTTTTTATTGGTATTATTGAGAGTAGACCATGGTGCATCTGGAAAAATCTCGTAGAGCATGCCAGATTGAGAGTAGATCAGTTCAAGATGTTGGGATCTCATAATAGCCTCCTCTTCTAAAAACACTCTGGAAGTCTCTACATCCTTGGATACGCAGGGAACCAAACACTTTAAGAACCACTCAAGCAAGAAATCAAGAGGACCTTGACCTTAATCAAGCTCTTTCCACAACACCATTCTTAGACATGATCAGAGATGTGGTCGACCTTAGTTTGCTCAAAGTTGGTTGTCAATTCGTCGCCTACATTGTATCTCACAAGTAATTGGAAATGGTTCAAGAATATCATCTCCAATTCGTTAAAGTAAGAGTACATTGAGCCATTGAGCTCAATATACCACATCACAGCACCCCCTATAAGAGTGCATTGAGAAAAACACAACTAGATAGCATCGTCCTTCAACGAGTTTGACGAGCACCACAAGTGAAAGGTCATCACATGATCACCTGGATCTTCGCCAGGCTTTCCCTCAAATTTCGGCATATCTGAAGAAAACTTAGTCGGTGTGACATCCCCAAAAAAACAAAAAATTATTTTCGAAAGTCAAAATTTGTTAGAAAAACTACTCTGTTTTTAGTAAATTCGAATTTGGAAATTTTTTTCCATTTATGGCAATTTTGAATTTCAAATTTGATAAATTATAATTAATTATTATGACTGTTGGGGAGAGACCTGATTTGACCAACCTAAATATTTGACTATGACACTTGTATGTAAACAAAATATTGTTTTATTTATCGCAGGAGGACAAATGGAAGAAAATGTTAAATTTAGTTGACCATGACTCCATGAGAGGGTAACATGTTGGAACTACCTCTGGGCTGATTTTTGCAAGTGGCCAATCAAGGATTTGGCCATTGGAATCCCCTAAAAATCATGGATTTGGAAAGTTGCGAAAATTCCCAAGGGAGGGAAAATACCTAGGCAAAAATGATTTTTGGATATATAGCATATGAGAGGAGGCAGGATGTTGCCAAGTATGCTGGGAAATGAATTACCTCTTGCTGTTATGAACACTCCCTACTGAGTGTGAGGAAAGAAGAATATTTTTTCTAAAATTGAATGATGTTGCTGAAGAGGAGTTCCAAGTTAACCCTCATGGATTCATGGTCAGGCTAGGGGGTGAATAGAACAAGTTATTTGGCTGCCCTATTCTACGGTTCGGAGGAACATGGATTTTCCTATTGTCTTTCTGCAAGCGGTTTAGATATGTTATATTACTCCTTCTCTCTTTGAATAATTATATATCTGATGTAATGCATTTGTTAATTATGAATTGGAATATTTTCCATCTCTGTTGAATTATTAAATCACTGATGTAGTGCATCTATTAATTCTGAGTTGATATGATAACCTGGGTGAAATTTGTTCGAGTGTATGAAGCATAGATACTAACAGAATTCCCTACAGATATAATTTTGACTGACTCTTACGGTTGGATTAAATTCTGAATGAATTATAGATCTTATCTTTTAAAGATTATGACAGATTGAAAAGATTATGCTTGGTTAGATTCAGGAAAACAATCATTTCTTTAAACTAGATTTTTACTATATGAAAGTAACTATAGGATAAACTACCAAAGCATTACAATTCCTTTTTCAAGACTGCCTATGTATAAATTCCTTTGGAACTAATTTTATGTTTCTGCAAGTAAATCTTAGGTTCATAATTACTTGTTCAAGGCCTTCATTTTCCGCATAGAATTGAATTAAAACTAGTGCGAAACACCATCTATTTCATGGTATAATTATATTCATATAAAAGATATAGGTCTAATTAATGTTGGTGATCTGTGTAGACGTTACAAAAGAAAAAAGAGGTTGCATACCTAGAACATAATTTATAAATATTAGATATGTTCCTATATTACGTAAATGACAGACTATTCTGGAAGATATGTAAATACAACTATATAAATGAAACGTTGGATGTAGGATACCAATAAATTTATTCTGAAATAGAGAAGTTGGAATTATAATGCATTCGTAAGCACGATACGAATTGGATTTTCCTAGACTTAGGCATGACAACAACTCATTTCTTATCACTATAAATCCAATACAAAAAAATAAAGGAGTACCATTAACTCTATTACCATAGCTAATTTCTGGTAAATACATTAGTGCCAGAACAATGAAGTTGAGGAAAAATAAGTCGAAATGCCTTGGATGTAATATTTCTTTTTAACAGTAATTGGTGCTCGATAATCAAGAGACAAATTCACTATGATTTACCATATCATCCGAGTACATTCAATAGGGACTGTAGCTCAATATCAAGAAAATTATTACATAGTTTGACCAAACTCAAATTGTACAAGGAGCTTTATGAAAGAGGCATTTCACTTTATCCTAGCAATATTGAGGGTGGAACAAAACTAATTGAAAAATGAAAAATTGGATGGAGCCACGAGCACCATTTTCATAGCACCTGTAGAGTTGAAACTGAGAGGGGTTGGGCTTGGATCCCGAATACCTTTTGTGCCAAGAACAGGGGCGGTTATCCGAAACTTGCGCAGACTGAAGCCCTGCAAAATTATACCCTATAATTATTAACAATATGTACACAAATGAAAGATAACGAAACATCAAACGGATTGATGTTTTGTTAAACAAATAGAATATTCCAGAGAGACACTTATCTTTTGGCGGGCAGGGTCATATTCGTCCCCACCACTTGCTGACTAGATGGATGTCTGGGCTAAGGGAGAGTGGTGCAGTAACTCCCTGATGGGTACCCTCGCATAAAACAAGGCCCATCATTAGTGAATTATAGCCAATCTTAAAAAGAACAAAACTAACCAGTGGAAAATTTTCTTTCTACAACAGTCAATGAATCTAAATAAATTGAAATAGTCTATAGGGCTAGTCTTGATTTAACTTATAGATGTCATAAGTCATGATGTATGAATTCCCACTATAAATACTACACACTAAACTGATACTATATCTAACTATCGAATTTAAACCTTCGAGAATTTGAAATGCAGAAAGTAATCACAGTACAACAGTCAATACAGAGATTTCATGAGAAGACACAAGAGGTTGCATTGCACTTGTAGTATTATTAACATAAGAAAATTATGATTCGAATATCATTCAGTGAAAGTAAATAGTCTTTTTAAACACATAACTATCAACTCAAAGTGTCATATACTATACGGAAGTTCCTATGGATTATACGAGAGCACTTTAAGTAGATTTCGTTATTTTATACCCAAACAAGAATGCCTTATACTTAAAGAAAATTCCTGGTGTAAGGACCAATTAAGAGTCGGAGTAAGAGCAATGATGGGTGGACTCACCCCTTCACAAAGAGAAAGAACAAGAAGTGATATAGGGAGTTGCACACAGAGTTACAATCAAATCTAACAAAACTTTTGATTCTTTCAATACTGGACCTCAATGTGCAACCACAGGGTAAGAGCAAGAAAGAACATCGGTATTAAGACATAAGGAAACCCTAAGTTTCTTTCTTCCCAGGAGACTAAACTGGTAAAATCATCTGAAAGTGGAGCGAGGAGATGGAGCGTTGAGACCTCAAAACTATTAAAATGGGAACCAAAGAACTTCTCAACTTTTAATAGAAGCAGGAATAACCCCAACAAATTTCATAGTAATATCGATTAACAAGATTTATAGAATGAAGAAAGACTTTCACTGCAGTGGACTCCTCTCTCCTACTTAAACACAAGAGCCTCGAAAACTTACTAGGAAGGCGGTTAATGTTGGTTATTCCGACGAGCAATGATCTCCAAGGTTATAGCATCCCACGCTGAGAAAGAAACATACAAAGTCTTTCGAACTAGGAAAACAATTGCTTGAAAAGGAAACAATACACAGAGCCTTTCAGAGTTTGCAATGACAGGGAATAAACTCGCCTAACCCTAAGGGGAAAACTTCACACTGCACAGAGTAAATGTTGAAGGTACATGACTGGTGGAGCCATGTGCTAGGGATGAGCTGGCATGACAGGATTAGAGGAGGGGTCAAGTAAAAGCGGGATCATAATGTGAGCGATAGAACCTCCCCATTAATCACAGGTGCATAACCTTAACTCCCTTTGACAAGTACACCTCCTACCTTAATAATAGTATTGCGAAATTAATGACAGTCATGTCGAGAGACGACTAGTCGCGACTAGTTAGGTACAAACTGCTTTGTCCCAGTTAAACAACCATGGTCGTTTTGTTTTGATAAGATAAATTCGAGTTAAGGCTTAGATGAACAAGACTTCCATGCAAGATTTTTCCTTAACTAAACCCGTTTTAGCATAGTGACTAGAAGAGTTGTAATTACGAAGAAATTCATAGTGAAATCTGTTTAAATGGCTTGGACATGGTCAAATGGTATGATATGTTATGTATTTTATACTAAGGGCAGAACATCCAACGCTACATTCATTTTGGTAGGTGTTCCATTATTACAAGGTCAATTATATATACTTGCACGCAAGCATGAAGGGTCATATATTAAAAAAAAGAAAAATAGGACTCCAATCCTATTTGTACATTTCTATATAGATGGATATAAGATTATAAGTTTAATATCTATATGTAAAAGGAGAAATTATATGTGTTGCAGAAAGGTGCTAGAACTTTTGGAGAGCCCCTTATATAAAAAAATTAAGTTATTTTGGTGTACGATTGTTCTCAGATGACCAACAAAATATAAATATATGATCAGAGTGAACTTTAACTATCCCTTACTTTTTACGAATCTTTTAGATGAAATTGGAGGTTAATGTCCCATAAAAAAATTTATTTTTATGCCAAAATTGAGGTACATTACATATGGTATCAGAGAAAAGGTTACAACACTAGACCTGAACAGGGCCACTGTAATTTCTTTATATATATTCGATTTAAGAAAAAGTAATAAACATTTTTGTTACAAACAGAAAACCCTTTCTGTTTTGTGTGAATTATGGCAACTCATGATGATGTAGAAATCAAAATGGAAGGGGATCTAGAGAAATGACCTCTGGGAGATCCAAGACATAATAGTGACAGAAGCTCACCTATGGAAGTAATGGAAACAATGAGGAATCTTATTGTTGAACTGCAGGTTTTCAAAGAAGAAAATGAGAAACTAAAGAAAGCATAGTAGGAACAATAGGAGATAAATGAAGTGTTGTTGTGTAGCATAGTAACCAAGAAAATCCCAAAGGATGATAATCATGAAGAAGAGGTCATTAAGAGGGCCTCCAAGGACTTTGGTCCTAAATAAGAAAAAGAGGACAACTCATCTGAGGGTACCCCTTCAGCTGAAGATAAAGAGAAACGAGACAAAAAAAGGAAACAAGCAGATCATATTGAAAGGGAATTCAAGAAGATTAAACCTGCTACATTTGACGGGGAATCCAAAACAGGTGAGGAAGCTGAGGCATGGTTATTAGATATCAAAAAATATTTCCAAATATACAACTATTCCAGCAATATGAAAGTCAGAATGGCCATTTACAACCTGAAAGGAAAGGCCATCATCTGGTGGAAAGATATGAAATTGGCAAAGGGATTAAAACAAAAATAGATGGAATGGTCCGACTTCCAGAAATATTTCAAAAAACAGTGCCTATCTAAAAGCTACTATGAAAGGAAAATGAAAGAATTTTACGAGTTAAGACTTGGACAGATGGCATGGAAGACCTTATAAATAAATTCCTGGAATTACTAAGGTTCTTACCTTACATTCGGGAGGATAAGGTGAAAATCAAACGACTCTTCAGTTGTTTACCATAGTCCTATAGAGACAGAATTGACTTTGAAAACCCCAAATCCTTGAGTGAAGTATTTAGGAAAGCATGAATGTGTTATGACCAGTATAAACAACAGACAGAGTTTCCCAAAGCCTAGAAGGATAAGAAACAATATCGAATGAACCAACAAAAGAAGGGATACTAGCCATCTCCTTACCAGAATGCATCAAAAAGATTTCCAAGAAAGCATTTCCAGTCCAACCATCCGAATACACAAGGTAGCGGTAAATTAGTAACTCTGGGAATGAAGAAGTTTGGGGATAGCCCCTGTGAACTGTTAAAGTGCTAGGAATGTGGAGAACCTCACCTAAGGAGGATCTGTCCATGTTTAATTTCAGCAAACCGAATTGTTGTTCATAACTTCTAGGAAGCCTCGATGGTGGGTGATGTGGGCAGAAGCCTACATTAGATAAATGCATCCATAGATGGTCGACAAGCTGACCACCAGTCCTCTATGGTAGAAATTGAAGGTAAAGTCAATGACACTTGAATTTCTATTTTAATTGACCTTGGAGATACATTAAGTTATATTACTCCTTGTATAGTAGAGTCAAATAAACTTAAGAAACTGAAGCATTTAAAATCATGGCTGGTACAACTAGCTACCAGAACTAAAAGGAAAGTAGTTGAATTTATTTTTGATTTTAAGTTCATATTAGATGATCAAAACATAAGGACAAATCTTAACATCCTACCCCTAGAATCTTATGATATGATTATCGGAATGGATTGATTGGAAAAACACAAGGCAGTACTTGATTTTTATACATAGACACTTAACTATAAAGACAATTATGACACTACTAGAACAACCCAAGGTGTGCCAAAACCCGTATCAGTTAGACAAGTTTTTACGATGCAATTCAAGAAATGCATGAGAAAGGGATGTCAAGTTTATGCCATCCAAGTAACAAATCCATTAGAAAAGAAAGACATACCTAACTTGGAAGACTTTGTTGTTTTACGTGATTTCAGAGACGTATTCATTGATGAAATAAATGAACTACCCCCTAGAAGAGAAATAGACTTCTCCATAGACCTACTACCTAGTTCAGCCCCTATCTTGAAAGCACCTTACTGAATGAGTATACCAGAATTTATGGAAATGAAAATCCATCTGCAGGAGTTATTGGACAAAGAGTATATCAGACTGAGTGTTTCACCTTGGGGAGCACCTGTCCACTTTGTGAAGAAGAAATACAGTACTCTAAGACTATGTATCGATTATAAACAATTGAACAAAGTGACTATTAAAAACAAGTACCCTTTACCTAGGACAAACAATTTGTTCGATCAAGTAGGTGGGGCAAAGATATTTTCAAAGTTGGATTTACGATCTAGATATCATCAAGTTAGGATGAAAGATGAGGACATAAGGAAAACAACTTTTCAAACAAGATATGGACATTACGAATTTGTGTTCATACCTTTCGGACTCACTAATTCCCCAGCCACATTCATGTGCTTAATGAATAGTATTTTTAGTCAATACTTGGACAAATTCATGCTGGTGTTCATTGATGATATACAAGTATATTAAAAAACATAAGAAGAACACGAAGAACACTTAAGAATCATCATGCAAACTTTGAGGAAACACCAACTGTATGATAAATTCGATAAGTGTGATTTTTATCAGAAGAAGATACAATACCTAGGACATGTCATTTCTTCAGAAGACGTTGTAGTCGATCCTAAGAAAGTAAGAGCCATTATGGAATGGATGGTACCAAAGGATGTAGCAGACATCCGGTCATTCATGAGAATCACCGGATATTATTGTAGATTTATAGAGGGGTTTTCCAAAATAGCCTACCCCATCACATCATTACAAAAGAAAGGGACCAAGTTTAACTAGTCACAAAAGTGCCAAGATAGTTTTAATAAGTTGAAGGAATTATTAATGACCGCACCCATTCTAAAGGTAGCAGACCCAGATAAAGACTTCACGATCTGTGTTGACGTGAGTAAAGAAAGACTAGGTGGTGTCATAACTCAAGAAGGACACATTATTTTCTATGAGTCCCGGAAGTTAAAGGAACATGAGCGAAACTACGTCACTCATGATTTAGAATTGGTAGTAGTAATACACGCCTTAAAAATGTAGCAACACTACATAATGCGCAAAAAGTTTCTACTATTGGCAGATAACATCGGGGTGAAATATTTGTTCAACCAACCAGATCTTAACACAAGGCATGCAAGGTGGCTAGCCTTTTTGAACGAGTTCGAATTTGAGGTAAGACATATCAAAGGTAAGGAAAATAAGGTAGCACATGCTTTAAGTAGAAGAGTCCATGATATCTTTGAGATAAACGTCAGTAGGGAAGAAAGCGATCTGGAACAGAGAATAAGGACGACATGTATTAATGACGAAAATTACACTAAGTTAGTGGGAAAATTACACGATACTACAACAAACTCACACTAACGATACCTGAGTATCGATAAAGATGGGTTACTATGTTTTAAAAATAGACTTTACATACCCTATTCAGCAGAGTTAAAGATAACAGTTCTTGATGAAGTGCATAAGAAATCGTATTCTGGTCATCCAGGATACCAAAAAACGATAACACCAGCATCCAACACCAGTATCCAACCAGCCTATTACACCAGTAAAGGACGAACACCAACATCCAACCAGCCTATTACAACCATTACCAGTACTAGAATGGAAATGGGAGACCTTATCGCTGGACTTTATTACAGGTTTTCCCAAAACTCAGAAACATAATGACTCTTTCATGGTTGTAATCGATAAACTCAGTAAGTCTACACACTTTATTCCATTAAATTCTACGTTTAAAGCTATAAACATTGCTGAAATATTTATGAAAGAAATTTTTAGACTGCATGGTACTCTTAAAATAGTAATTTCAGATAGAGATGTAAAATTCATGTCCGCTTTTTGGAAGGAATTGTTTGCAAGGCTACATACCAAACTGAATTTCAGTATGAGCTATCATCCACAAACGTATGGACAAACTGAAAGGAAAAACCAAATCGTAGAAGATATGCTCCACATGTACGTAAGAACAAAACCGAGAAAATGGGAAGACTATATACACCTAGTAGAATTTGCATATAACAATGGGTACCAAACTTCGGCTAAGTTAAGCCCCTTCGAAGTGTTGTATGAAAGGAAGTGTATGACTCCAATTAGCTGGGACAAATCGACTAGCAGACTTATGGTTGGACCAGAGATGCTCCAAGAAATGGAGAATACGGTAAGAAAGGTACAACGAAAATTAAAAGAGGCACAGGACAAGTAGAAGAGTTATGTGGACCAGAAAAGAAGACACATGGAATTTCAAATGGGGGATGATGTATACTTAAAATTCAAAGCCCATAAAATCTCACTAAAAATTAGAAACTATGCCAATATGGCACCCATGTTTTGTGGGCCCTTCAAGATACTAGCTCGAATTGGACCTGTGGCATACCAACTTGCACTTCCAGCTAATCTAAAAAACTCATAATGTATTTCATGTTTCTTTATTGAAAAAATATGTTCATGACCCTACTCATATGATTGATTGGAACTTGGTGCAGGTGGAACCAGAAGGCGAGTTCCAGGAAAAACCCATGCGTATTCTGGACCAGAGAGAAATCACACTTCAAAACAGAGTCATCGCTCAGGTAAAGGTGCAATGGAAGCACTTTAGTCCTAAGGCCACTTGGGAATTGGAGGGAGATTTGAGGAAATCTCATCCAATCTTGTTCCAAGAAATGAACGAACACTTTAGACATTGTTTTATTGAAGGGGGAAAGGATGTGACATCCCCCAAAAAAAAAAGTATTTTCGAAAGTCAAAATTTCTTAGAAAAACTATTCTGTTTTTAGCAAACTCGAATTTGGAATTTTTTTCCATTTATGGAAATTATGAAATTCAAATTTGATCAATTGTAATTAATTATTTTGATTGTTGGGAAGAGACCTGATCTGACCCAACTAACTATTTTACTATGACACTTGTATGTAAACAAAATATTTTTTTATTTATTGCAGGAGGACAAATGGAACAACCATGTTAAATTTAGCTGACCATGACTCGATGAGAGGGGAACATCTTGGAACTACCTCTAGGCTGATTTTTTACAAGTGGCCAATCAAGAATTTGTCCATTGCTAACCCTTGAAAATTAGGGATTTGGAAAGCTGTGAAAATTCCCAAGGGAGGGAAAAGACCTAGGCAAAAATGATTTTTGGATATATAGCATATGAGAGGAGGCAGGACACTGCCAAGTATGCTGGGAAAGGAATTACCTCTTACTATTATGAACACTCCCTGTTGAGTGTGAGGCAAGAAGAAGAAGTTTTCTGAAATTGAACGATGTTACTAAGGAGGAGTTCCAAGTTAACCCTCATGGATTCATGGTCAGGCTAGGGGGTGAACATGACAAGTGATTTGGCTAATCTGTTCTACGGTTGGGAGGAACGTGGCCATTCCCTTTATCTTTTTTCAAGCGGTTCAGATATGTTAAATTACTCCTTCTCTCTTTGAATTCTTATATATATGATGTAATGCATTTGTTAATTCTGAATTGGAATATTTTCCATCTTTGTTGAATTATTAAATCATTGATGTAGTGCATCTATTAATTCTGAGTTGATATAATAACCTGAGTGAAATCTGTTCGAGTGTATGAAGCATAGATACTGACAAAATTCCCTACAAATCTAATTATGAGTGACTCTTATGGCTGGATTAAATTATGAATGAATTCTAGATCTTACCTTTTAAATATTATGACAGATTGAAAAGATTATGCATGGTTAGATTCTGGAAAACAATCATTTCTTTAAACTAGATTTTTACTATACGAAAGTAACTGTAGGATAAACTACCAAAGCATCAAAATTCCTTTTTCAAGACTGCCTATGTATAAATTCCTTTGGAACTAATTTTATATTTCTGCAAGTAAATCTTAGGTTCATAATTACTTGTTCAAGACCTTCATTTTCTGCATAGAATTGAATTAAAACTAGTGTGAAACACCATCTATTTCACAGTATAATTATATTCATATAAAAGATATAGGTCTAATTACTGTTGGCGATCTATGTAGATGTTACAAAAGAAAACAGAGGTTGAATACCTACAACGAAATGTATAAATATTAGATATGTTCCTATATTATGTAAATGACAGACTATTCTGAAAGATATGTAAATACAACTATATAAATGAAATGTTGGATGTAGGAGACCAATAAATTTATTCTGAAATAGAGAAGATAGAATTTTAATGAATTCATAGGTACGATACGAGTTGGATTTTCCTGGCCTTAGGCACGACAACAACTCATTTCTTATCACTATAAATCGAATACAAAAAAATGAAGGAGTACCACTAACTCTATTACCATAGCTAATTTCTTGTAAATACATTAGTGCCAGAACAGTCAAGTTGAGGACACATAAGTCGAAATGCCTTGGATGTAATATTTATTTTTAAAAATAATTGGTGCTCGATAATCAAGAGACAAACTCACTATGATTCACCATATCATCCGAGTATATTTGATAGGGACTGTAGCTCAATATCAAGAAAATTAGTACATAGTTTGACCAAACTCAAATCGAACATAGACCTTTATGCAAGAGGTGTTACACTTCATCCTAACAATACTGAGGGCGGAACATAACTAATTGAAAAACAAAAAATTGGATGGAGCCACGAGCACCATTTTCCTAGCACTTATAGAGTTAAAACTAAGAGGAGATGGGCTTGGAACTCGAATACCTTTTGTGCCAAGAACAAGGGCGGTTATCCAAAACTTGCGTAGACTGAATCCCTGCAAAAGTATACCTTATAATTATTAACAATATGTACATGAATGAAAGATAACAAAACATTAAAAGGATTGATTTTTTGTTAAACAAATAGAATATTCCATAGAGACACTTATCTTTTGGCAGACAGGGTCATATTCGTCCCCTCCGCTTGCTGACTAGATGGATGTCCGAGCTAAGGGAGAGTGATGCAGTAACTCCCTGATGGGTACCCTCGCATAAACAAGGCCCATCATTAGTGAATTATAGCTAATATTAAAAAGAACAAAACTAACCAATGGAAAATTTTCTTTCTACAACAGTCAACGAATCTAAATAAATTGAAATAGTCTATAGGGCTAGTCTTGCTTCAACTTATAGACGAAATAAGCCATGATGTACAAAGTCCCACTATAAATCCTACACATTGAACTGTTACTAGACCTAATTGTCGAATTTTAACCTTCCAGAATTTGAAATTCAGAAAGTAATGACACTACAACAATTAATACAAAGATTTCATGACCAGACTTGAGAGGTTGCATTGCACTTGTAGTATTCTTAACATAAGAAACTCACGATTTGAATATCATTCGACGAAAGTAAATAGTCTTTTTAAACACAGAACTATCAACTCAAAGTGTCATATATGTTGAAATATTGTAACTGCAAAGAGTATTCTTATTATTATTGATATATTATTCACAGGATCAATCCCCATTGTGGATT
>ML836967.1:17514-55833 GCA_009831015.1 Picea engelmannii | reverse complement strand
AAAGAGTATTCTAATTATTATTGATGTATTATTCATTAGATCAATCCCCTTTTGTGGATTGATCATGTCGGGTATTGTAAATGACCAAATCCCCTTTTGTGGATTGGTCAAACCCTAATTGTAATGGGCTAAATGAAAAGTCACCCCCAAAATATATTAAAGTGGTTATAACCACCCAGAATGAGAAGTCAGCCCTGCCAGTGAAAAGACACCCCAGTTCAACACCTGCCAGATTGTATAAATAAGAGAGGCTAGCGCCTCATTTGTTCACTCACTCACTTATTCATCAAAGTGCAAGTTTGGAGCTGCAATTGTATAAGAAGGAAGAGAGAGAGGGGCACACTACTTGGGAGAGGTCTTTCTGTTTTGTTTGGTTTATTCTCTTGGCATTGTATTGGCTATCTATATTAAGGAAGTTTTTGCTGGGTTTTCTCCCCCGTGAGGGTTTCCCAGGATAAATGATGTGTCTTTTGTGATTGTGTATTTCTCAGTGATCCTATCTATGCTATGGTTATCTAGTAAATTGAAAAGAAACCTAATAATAACTTAAACCTTAACATTCTTCAACACCTCCACTTTGTCAGCAACAACAACATCCATCACCTCGACCTAGTCCTGTAGCATAGATGGATCTTTCTCCATGAGTTAATGAGTCTGGGTATCATGGTATGTGTCACTCTGATCCTCAAAGCCTTTGAATATGTGCATTTAATTCTTTTTTCTTCTAACGGGTGCTTGGATCTTATGCTTTTCCACTTGACCATACTTGAGGGGAATGACAAGATGCCCTAGTAAGTTGGTACCCATAGGGTTTGAGTTTCCATTGGGGGGATTCATGAAAGGCCATCGTTCGCTCCCACCATACTTACCACTTTCCATCCTTTTCCTACTCATACATCCCATTACACTAGTCTGGGCATTAGGTTGGTCAAATATCTAAGGGTTGTACATTGCCTTGTGGGAAGAAGGGGCTAAAGGCCCAGAGGGTAAAAGTAGTTGGAAAAATATAAAATCCAAAAGAATTAAATCTTGAGATGCTTCACCCAGGGATCCCAAAGAAAGCAATAAAAAGATTCTCATCAAGAAACAGAGGGACCCATAAAAAAATAATAAAGAACAAGACCTAGTTAGAGGATAGGGGGTCTCATCATGAGCCAACCTATTAGGTCCATGGGCATGTAGTAGTATGACACTACCAACATCTCGTCACCAATCTAGGGTAGTGGCTCTTGGTGGCATAGCTAAGATAAATGGGGTCTCATCACGAGCCAACCTTCTCATCTCTGTGAAATGCTTGTGGGTAGCATTGCCACCACTAGTCACCATGCCAGGGCAATGTCCCCTAACTAGCCTCTTGAAAGAAAAAGTAATAAAAATAAAGATAAAAGGCATGAATGGTCTCAAAAACATTCACATCCCTCACATGTGCAACTCACCCTCTTCAGAGGCACCCACAGGTAAGACATACATTTCTCTGTTATCACTGCACCCCTTGCCCAGACATCCCTTACCACCTCATCCACTCACATGGCCTAGGTTTGACTTCTCCCGGAAACATCTCACATCCAATGAGCATTAGCCTAATTGGATGACCCAACGTTTCCTCCAAACTTGGCTTGTATATTAGTATAATGTCTTTGAGCACTTGTCCGGGTAAAGGGGATTTTATGCACATGTTTAATAAACTTGATGATTAGATGTGATTGACATTTCTATGATCCCTGTGACTTATGAGCCCATGGAGGGCATATATGTTGGTGTTGCAGGGCCACACCCGATGAAAAGGTACCCTGATGGATAGGTACACATGGGGAGATGATTAGTTCAGACCTCCATGGGGCTAAAATCCCACCATATGGATGTTGAGACCCCAACAGGGGGTAGAGACAGATCAAAGGATTTCATCAGAGAGAAAGGAGGATGTTTCACCAAGGGAAGCCTGGCAGGCCTAGACCCAAAGGGGTTGTGGCCTTTCCATCATGATGTAGGCCTTGGAAGGCCCATGATGTCACCCAGGTCACCATGACATCCTCCAGTGTTTTGGGAGGTTTTGGAGGTAGTTGTATGCCAAGTGGCACGTGTGGCAGGATCCTGAGGCCCAAGAAGGCCTAACGTTTTTTCTCCAGGAGGCCAACATTGCCCAAAAAGGGCCTAACGTCACCCTATAGGGGCATAAATTCACCTTAACAACTTGATTTAGGGTTTAATTATGACATTTAATGTAAAAACTGGTTATTATTTGTAATTGGCCATGTCGACCTTTTTGACCTAATTTTGGTCTTTGGTATTGTATAAATAGGGGTAAAATCCTCCTTATTTTTCATCATCTTTCACTCACACAAGTGAGGTCTGAAATTTGTGCCCTACTTAGGGTTTATTGGCTGAAATTTTAGGGACACTTCTTGGAGGAGGCTTAATTTGGTGTTTCTTGGCATTTTTCTTGGTGGAAAATCTTTAACTAGGCTTATTGCTAGATTATTCTTCGTGGATGTAAGTGAATTTATGCAATCCTTCTTTGCTTTGAATGGTTATGGTGTATTTACTTTGCGTTTAATCCAAGATTATGAAATTGCTAGTTTAAAACCCTAGGAGAACAAGCACATGTTATTGTCCTTGTCTTAACAATTTTTCACCTACTAGATTGTGATAGAAACCCTACCTTTGAAGCATTGTACTAGAGCCCTACCATTGCAACACTCTATTGTCATTTTCTTCATCAAGCCATTAATTGTTTCAAGCTTGAGCTAAAGAAGAAGGAAAATCGCTAGGGGCTAGGTTTACCTACTTCCTAGTGGTTGTTTTCCTTCTAAGGCCTTGGCTTACCAACACCTCAATCTTCATCCTTATTAGTCCTTAGCTCTTACATTATCATTTGTTTACTTCAAGTTTTGTTGCTGCAATTGACTCAATTTTCCCTAAGAAAACACTAGTCTAAGATCTCCATTGAGTTCTTGATCAAACAAACCTTCAAAACCTATTCTTCAAGCAACCTACTAACACTTCCTAACCCTAGAATAACTTGATTTACTAACCTACTTGTTGTTGTTATTAAAGTAAGTTACATCCATTTAATGAAGCATTAAAATCTCATAAATCAATTGTAAAGGATGAATTATAGCTTGTCTTATGTGCTTATATCAAATGCTAGTGATATGACTTCAATGGTTAATGATTTTTAGTCATTTTGAAGCTTATCTTAAGAAATTTTATGTGAAGTATTGCTCTATAAACGTTGTTGTTATAACATTTATGTTTACTTCAATATATTCAACAAAATTCTTTGTTCAAGAAAGTCAACGGTTTTATGAAGTGCTAACCAACAAGTGCTCTTGCAAATATATAGTTTTTATGTTGATTTATTCTGGGTAGGTACACTTCTGGAATATTACATCTTAATTGTTTATTTAAAATAGACTTTCTGATCGGTGGTGACTTGTGAGAGGGGACCTTTTACCTATCCATTTTTCCTTGCCTTCTCAAAACCCCAGGTCACTGGGGACGTCTCCCCTGGGCCTACCACCCTAAATAGAAAGAGACATCATGTTGAGGTGACAGTGATAGGATTAGTCTTCAATTACGCCAATTTTTTCTTCTTTAACCTTTCCTACTATCAAAGTACAAATTGTGTGATAACATTTTGAAGCCGTTGTCAGGGAACATTGAGTCAATTCTCCTCAAAGATGACACTTTTTCGGTAAGCCTCTCTTAAAGAATATTTATCTCACAAGGTTACCTGACGACTCCACTAAGGGTGATTCCCTCATCTTTTTGATAATTTCAAGAATATTATTTGGCAACTCCACAATCCACAAGGAGGTACAATAACCCTCCTCAATCCTTTAGAATAAAGCCTCTCTGAAACTCTCTTGTAGTAAAATCACTCTTCAAAGGAAGTCTTCCTTTAAACACAATGTCTAGCATGGGAACTCAGACCAACATCCCAACCCAAGCCAATAACCAAAGACAATGGTCATCCAATCTTTCCAAACCGTTAAACATGACAGCTATACCAGGGTACCCTAGGAAAATGCCTCCCAAGTATGATAAATGGTTTCCTAAGTCCACCGATAATGATGCAATCAGTGCCAAGGAGCATATGAGAAATTTTTTGGAATTTTTCCATCTTCATCTCATTAGTGATGATGTTGAAGACTTGGTTATGAAGATTTTCTCTACCACCCTCCTTGATGGCTCAAGACGTTGGTACAATAGTCTTCCTATTGGAAGTATTAAAACCATGGATAAATTAGAGGAAGTTTTTCTTAAACGATGGAGTATCAAGGAAGACCCCAACATGCTACTGACAAGGGTGAATAACCTTTGGAAACAAGAGAATGAGACCATTAGAGAATTCCACAATAGGTTTGAAACCCTGTTGCAGAAGATCCCTGTGAGTCATCATCCAACTCCTAGTTTCCTTCTTTTCATTTACACCAAAGCCTTTACTGGTCAACTAGGGTATCTCCTCAGATATAAAACCCCCCAAACGATCCAAGAAACCTAAGAAATAGGCACAAGGATCGAAGACAACCTCCTTTCATCCAAAATTGAACCTTTCTTAACCTTAAGAATCAGAATGGAGACTAAACCCAAGGTAGTCCACAATACTAAGCCTACCTCAAACATAAGTGCTAGCTTAGCAAAGTTGGAAATGACTATATATGGCATGGTAAAAAAATAAGAACAAATGATGAATAGGATTTTCAACCTAGAAAGGGCCCAACATTAAGCCCCCAGGGTCCCATACAAAGGTCAATTCCAAAAAGGGAACCAAGTTTTTAGACCAAAGAATGATCAAGAGGTTCCAAATACTTTCGCTCCTACAAATGTGGTGGATGAAAATCATTGGTGTTTGTAATGCAGTGAAGCACACTGGGAGCATGAATGTCCTTACAACAGTGGAGGCCCTGACCATGTAAACATAATGAACCATACCATAGAGGGCCCCCAGATCCGCCTTAATATTTCCCCTGAGGAACATCAAGAGGGCATAAAAGAAGAAGCTAGGAAGGATAGGATGGAGGTGATAAACAACTTGGACCAATAATCAAGAGATAAATTGAAGAAACAAGAATTCCATGTGTATACTATACAAAGGAAGCTAAACCAACCACTTTCTACCAATCCTACAATAGACCAAACAAGGCCTCCACCCATGAACATTCTCCTTCCTAGGAACCCTCCCAAAACTGAAAGAGTGGACTTAAACTTTGACTTTGAAGGGGAACTATCCAAGATGCATGTGACCATCCCCTTGAGAGAATTAATCAAGGTACCATTCGTTAAGGAAAGATTTGATAATTTCTTCAAAGGATTAGATGGACTAATGGACCCTCCTATCATGTTACAAGATGATCACTTTAGGGTCCAGTATGATGAACACCCACCTTTCTTCATGACCTTGCTGATGAATAACAAGAGCCTCAACAACTGCATGCTAGATTCAAGGGCACGTGCCAAAATTATGCCCCTCAAGGTCATGCAACAATTGGGCCTAAAAGTCACACGACCTTATAGTAATGTGTGTGTCTTTGAGTCTAGAGCCATACCCACACATGGGGTAATTGAAAATGTGGAAGTATGCCTTGAGAAATACCCCGAGAGATTGATTCATATTGACATAGTGGTAGTAGATGTCCCATATGTGCGGGGGATGTTATTGTCTAGGAAATTTTCTTCAATGTTGGGAAGCACACTTGAGATGGAACTCACCTACATCAATGTACCTATGAATGATGTAACAATAAGTCATCTGCCAAATGTGCCAATGACCAGAATCCATGTGCAAGAAACTAGTGACCCCATCAAGGGTGACAAGGCACATGAGAAAATCATGGAAAGTCTTCCTAAATTTTCTCCTAATGATATGCATTTTTCTATGGAGGAAGACTTTGATCAAATGTAATGGCCAAAAAGAGAATATTACCAACCACTCCTAGACAAGTATAGAGGTAAGGAAGTTGGGGTTGTCAATCTATTGAAGAAAGGAGAAGACAATGTATTGATTCATCCATCCCAATAAGAAGTTTTCACATCAGAGTCCCACCCTCCCCCCTCTGCACAATATACTAGGGTTGTCCAAGAAACAACCAAGTTCAGAACCAAAGAATACAGAGGAGACATAATATGGATGAGGGACACCACAAAGGGAAATCCTACTAATGTCCAAGGGGATGCACAATTTTGGTCTGGACCTTTCTAAGTCGGAAGGAAGTCGATCAATGATGCCTACTAATTATCCACATTGGAAGGAAGAAGGCTCCCGTTACCAGTTAGTAGGCACCTCCTCAAACCCCATCAAGATGTGGAGACTTCACTTCATAGTAAGTGCATGTAAGTAGGCATTTGCATTCATTGTATATACCATTTTCATTTCATGTTATAGTAGTTGTATTTCTAGTTGTACATATGTTTTTTGTTTTGTTTTGTACTATAGATATATATATGAGCCAGGGGTGATATCACGACCCCAAATGATTGCTAACAATTTTATGTTGAGATCAAGCAGGTCACAGGTTATTCCAGAGATGTTGATGTTCTCATGTGCTCTACGGTGAGAACATGTCCCTTAGTTGGAGCCAAATGTTATCCCCTAGCTTAGGGATAACTAAGGAGATTATGTTTCGAGGCCCATGGGTCCTAGACATGGAGTATCGATAGTCAAAACGACTTGAGCATAGCCATGGAGGGCCCATCCTTTCATTCTTCAACACCTCCACTTTGTCAGTAACAACAACATCCATCTCCTCAGCCTGGTCCTGTAGCATATATGGATCTTTCTCCATGAGGTAATGAGTCTGGGTATCATGGTATATGTCACTCTGATCTTCAAAGCCTTTGAATATGTGCATTTAATTATGTTTGCTTCTAACGGGTGCTTGGATCTTGTGCTTTTCCATTTGACCATACCTAAGGGGAATGAAAGGATGCCTTAGTAAGCTGGTACCCATAGGGTTTGAGTTGCCACTGAGGGGATTCATGAAAGGCCATCATCCACTCCCACCATACTTACCACTTTTCATCCTTTTTGTAATGTTCCCAAGCCAATTTTTTTCACTTGGGAACACTAGCTAACTACTAAATTAATTGTTTAACTATTTGTATATGCAGGTTGGCCTATGATATTTTGGCCTTAGGGTTATATTTATTTATTCAACACATTTTATCAAGATATATTCAATACAATGAAATATCTCATCAATACACAATATATGGAACCACAAAGCACAGATCTGACCTTTTTATTATGAAAAGAAAGAACTTGATACAATATAGAAGAAAATCTGGAATAACATTAGATGGCTCAAAGATAGAAGATATGAGCTGCTACAAAATTCTCCTGACAATACAAGATAAGCCTCCAAAGGATGAATATGAGATGAAGACCCCAAATACAAAAGAACAAGGGTTATGTCCAACCCCCCTATGTTGCTGGCACGTCCTGTTGGATGGATAAGAAGGCCAAGATTTCGGCCCAGCTGAAGGAGAACTCCAATCAATGCCAAACTCCACCAAAAGATAGATCGTGACAAGGGAAATCCCTGCCAGAAGTATGAATCTCAAATACCAAGTCTCTCTCCCCCAATTTGTTGAAACCCTAATCAGGTCTGCGCCCTCTTGAAACCCTGAAGTGCCTAATAATTCGGCCTAGTTGAAGGAAGCCTCCAAAACTCCCGAAACTCTCTAGGATGATAGATCGGGCTACCACAATCCCCTAGAAGAAGTTTTACGATCGGATCTAAGGTATAACTCCCTAGATCTAAGAATCTCTGAATCACTAAGACGTCCTCCTCCTCTCAAAGCCATCCCAATCTGTAGCTAATATTCTAGCCAAGGTAACTCCAAAATACCTCCAAACTGATGAGAAAGGTCCTACAAGAAAAACCCAAGTGCTAGAATGTCTTTAGGCTTCTTCACAAAGTTGGATCGAACTTCCCTTTAGGAAATGGTATGCCCCTACTAAAAAACCCTAGCTGGTATGGCCTTGCTGCTTTCCTAAATAGATGATGGAACCTGTGATGAGTGTAGAATGGTGTGGGTGGATTATTTCATCCCCGAGACCAAGCTTGGAACAAGGTGAGTGGAATCTTTCACCACTGATTTTTTATCTAGGGTTTGTAATCTCAAAACTGTGTGCTTAAGAGCTCAACAAGCAAAATACCAAATATCCAAGATGAATGAAAGGTGCGCCCTAGCCTTTCCTTTATACTTCCATTATGTTTCCATGTTGAGTTAGTTTAACCCCTAGGTTCAACTCCTAACTCAACCTCCAACATTCTAATTCTCCATTGAGTTACTTTTTGCCTTTTTTTCCTTTTCCCTAAGTCAACTTCAAAATATAACATTAGTTTAGTTGACTTTTCCCCATGTTGTATGAGACTATGGTCTAGTGGGGATGTATAGACCACTAAGTCTTCCCAAACCTCTTCATCAATAGGTGGGGGACATTACAGTCTCCCCTACTAGAAATTGCTTGTCCTAAGGAAATTCCAAACCTATTTCTCATACCACCTGTTCATTCTCCCACGTGGCATCCTCAATGGGAAAATCCTTCCATTTGATCAAGTATTATTTGATGATTCTCTTCCTGAGCTTCTTGTCCTGAACCTCCAATATCTCCTCTGGTACCATAACCAGTTGCCCCTCTTCATCTAGAGGTGGCAACACCTCCAGTGGGGTGATGTGTTGGCCGATGTCCCTCTTCAGGCAGGACACATGGAAAACATTTTTTATCCTGCTACCCTGTGGGAGATCCAACTCATAACCTATTACCCCTACCTTTATGTTGATAATGTAGGGCCCAAAGAAACGGGGTTGGAGTTTTTCTTCTCCAATTCTTTTGATAGAAGCTTGTTTGTATGGTTGGAGCCATAGGTAGACTAAGTCGCCAACCTCAAAAGTACGCTCCACCATATGTTTATCTTCTTGGACCTTCTGTTGATTTTGTGCCTTCTGTAAATGATCCTTCAACTCCCTGATGATGTCCTGACTCTGTTGTACCCAATCATGTACCATCGAGACCCTGTTGTCCCCAAAAGCAACCTCTGCAAAAGAGAGTGGGTTATAATTGTACAATGCCCTAAATGGATTCATGCCTATGGACATGTGATGGGTGGTGTTGTAACAGTATTCCCCCAAGTGTAGCCACCTAACCCATGCCTTATGTTGCCCTGCTACATAGTTCTTGAGATAACCTTCCACCCATTTATTGACTATTTCGGTCTTCCCATCTATCTGAGGATGATAACTATTGCTAGGGGTCAAAGACGTACCAACCATACTGAACAATTCCTGCCAAAAAGTACTCATAAATCGGTTGTCCTTGTCACTAACAATGGTTTTGGGTAGCCCATGTAGTCTGAAGACCTATCTGAAAACAATCTAGCCACCTGTGATGCATTGAAGTCTGTAGAAATGGAGAAGAAGTGTGCAAATTTCGTCAGTCTGTCGACCACTACAAATATACAGTCCTTACCCTGCACCCTTGGAAACCCTGTGATGAATTCCATGAAGATGCTCTCCCACTTGTGTCCTAGGATGGGTAAGGGTTGTATTATTCCTACTGGGTGAGTGTGCTCATCCTTATTCTCTTGGAAAGTAGTGCACTCCTTGACATGATTCATCACATCCTCTTTGAGGCACTTCCATGAGAACCTCTCCCTTACTTGCTTGTACGTCTTGTCGATCCCTTGATGCCCTGCCATCGATGAGTCATGACATGCCTATAATACCTCGGCCTTAAAGGCTGATTCAGGAACCAAAACGATTCGGCCCTTGTAATAGATGATGTCATTAATGACCCTGAAGTTATCATCCTATACCTATCCATCCATCACCTGGAAAGAGAACTGATTCTTTGAATATTCTATTACAAGGAGGTCCTTCCAGTCAACTGATACATTTGTCATAGCATAGATTGATGGTCTCCTGGATAATGCATCTACCACCACGTTGTTTTTCCCTTTGTCGAATTCAATGTCAAAGTCATAGGCATGTATTATGCTTACCCATTTCTGATGCCTTTCATTTAAATCCTTTTGCTCTAAGAAGTACTTAAGGCTGTTGTGATCTGACTTCACCACAAACCGTGCACCTACCAAGTATTGCACGAATTTGGCCAAAGCTTGCATGATGGCCAACATCTCTTTTTCGTAGATGGTGTAAAGTAACTCAGGTCCCCTAAGTTTTCGACTCTCATAGGAAAGACGGTGCCTATTCTGCATCAATATGGCCCCAATACCTTCTCTTGAAGCATCACACTCCAAAGTGAAAGGTTGGCCGAAATCTAGTAGGGCTAAGACTGGGCATGTGCTCATCACTTTTTTCATCTTGTCAAATGTAAATTGGGCTTCCTCACTCCATTTGAAAGATCCCTTTTTGGTCAAATCGGTCAAAGGTGCAGAAAGTTGTGAGAACCCTTTGACGAACTTCCTGCAATACATGCAAATTCCTAGAAATCCCCTCAATGTTGTAAGGGTTTTAGGTGTAGGCCACTCCATTATGGCCTGAATTTTCTCCTGATGCACTTGTACTCCTTTAACCCCAATAATGTGTCCTAAGTAGAGGACCTCTGTCATTCCAAATTCACACTTGGACTCCTTGGCATACAATGATTAATCCTCCATAATAGTCAAGATTTGGTCCACATGCTGAAGGTGCTCCTCCCACGTCTTGCTATAAATCAACAAGTCATCAAAGAAAACAAGAAGATGCTTCCGTAACTGTTTGTTGAAGACATGGTTCATACATGAATGGAACATGGTTGGGGCATTAGTTAAGCCAAAGGGCATCACTAATAACTCATAGTGGCCTTAGTGACACCTGAAAGCAATTTTTGGGATGTCCTCCTTCCTCATCTTGATTTTATGGTAGCCAGAGCGCAGGTCAATTTTGGTGAAATAGACAACCCCATGCAACTCGTTCATAAACTCATCAATCCTTGGTATGGGATACCTGTTTTAGATTGTTTTCTTGTTTAATGCCCGGAAGTCAATTCACATGCGCATGGTTCCATCCTTCTTCTTGACCAACACCACTGAAGAAGCAAAAGGGTTGGAAATCGACCCGATGTGACCCATATCCAAGAGCTCTTTGATTTCCTTATCTATTTGATCTTATACTTTTTTGGGTGTATGTAAGGCATGGTAATGACTGGCTTTTCTCCTTCCTCCAACTCAATGATATGCTCAAATCCCCTGTCTGGTGGCACACCTGGTGGAACAGGTCCAAACACCCTGCTGTGTTTTTCAATGATCTCTTGAATCTATGGTGTGTAGTGAATCTTTCCCTTTTTGTCAACACATGCTGGAATCTTGCACTCAACAACATACACGATCTCATCTCGCCTGAAAATGGCCTCCATCCTTTTGTCCGTGACCACCTTGGATGAATTACCTGACATGCCCCTAAGGACTACCCTTCGTCCACTCTCCTCGTTGAAATACATCTCCATGGTCTTGTAGTTGGTGGTGATAGGCCCCAACGTACCGAGCCACTGTACTCCAAGGATAATGTTTGTGTTTGGAAGGTCCATCACAAAAACATCCTGTACCAAATCATGCCTACCCAATTTAAGCTTCATGCCTGGAATGTACCTGTTACAAGGCATGGTTCTTCCCCCTGCTACCCCCACCTTGAATCCTTCAAATTCAACCATGAGTATATGCCTCCTCTGTAGCAATGTTGAGTCAATAAAGTTGTGAGAGTCTCCCCCATCAATCAACACTGACACCTTCTACCCCTACAAGACTCCTCTCATCCTGAAAGTGTTGTACTTGGGCACCTCACTGATGGATGCCAAAGTAGCTCTCTCCCCTACTGTACTGTCATGACTTGTAGCCTCTTCCTCTTCATTTTCGGTGGTGTCTACCTCTATGATCTGGATGTGGCCGAAATCATCATCCTTTTCATCGTCTGATGTCACCTCTATGTAATGAACTTGGCCACGACCCATGCATTTGTGGGATGGGTTCCATGGCTCCTTGCAAGTGTATCATAGTTGTTTCCTCCTCAGTTATATTCTATTATTTTCATCCATCCTACCTCTCCCCCTGTCTAAACCCCTTGGGTCACGCCCTCCTGGGTTCATTGGAGGTCTCTGGTCCCTTCCTTCGACATTAAGAGGTGGTCTAGGTACAAATTTCGGTTTTGCAGCTGGTCCTAGATCTCTCGTTCTCTAGATAGCATCCTGTAGGTTGGTAGGCTTAAAAGCCTTTACCCAACCCTTCAAGGGTTCCATCAACCCCTAAGTGAAGAACATCATGAGTCTGGTCTGTGACACATCCTGCACCATGACTGTCAGCCTCTGGAATTCCTCAATGTACATATCTAGTGCTCCTGTCTGTATAAACTGTGTGAGCTCTCGAAAATGTAACTCAAGATCCCCCTGGTCAAACATGTCAATGAGTCTCTGAGTGAACTCTGTGTATGCCACTATCTGAATGTGGCCCAGTGTGTTCAACCCATGATAGCACCAGTCATGAGCCTTTCCATCCAAGTACATAGTGGAAAAATTGATGTCTTCCATCTCCCTCATGGGGTTAGGCTGCATATAAGTTTCCAGCTTTTGTACCCATTCTTGTGTTGTCATCTTGGCCGTACCATCAAAGTAGGGAATCTCCATATTCCCAGTTCTACACTCAAACTCATAGTTGCTCCTATGGTTCGGCCTAGTTTTGTTTCTGAATTTGAGTTGACAATATTGATCTAGGGTCATCTATCTTTGAACTGTCATAATGAAATCGTTGTACTCCCTGGAACATTAGGCCATCTGCTCCATAAATTCATCTACGGGTTCATGTTGTGTGGGTTCATCTGTGAACATGGGCAAGTACAGTCTGGGAGTAGCTCTACTACCTGTATGTCCCTATGGCATTACCCATCCATGGCTTCCCTTAGAATAATTATAGGGGATGTGTTCCTGCTGATACCTGTTTCCTTGATGAGACCCACTAGCTTCCTTATTGGTATAGGAATCTGGGCCCTTCCACTTGTGAGTCATCTACAACAACATATTGGATATCCTTGTCTAGTTTTTATCCACCTTCCTCAAGGTCTCAGATATTTTGACCTGCCCCCTATGGTTTGTCAACTGATTTTCTTGTAAGTGGTAGACCAATGTACTCTCTGCCTGGACGAAGGACTTACAGAATTCCTGTGTTAATATTGCCAAGCCCCGTGGCTCATTGTCATACCCTGAACCTTCCATCTCGGCTTTTGTTTCACTTGTCTGTTTCTTCCTTCGGCCCATATAAATACTGCTAAATTTATGCATGCACTAATACTCACAGGATGGGAGGATTAGAGCTCTAATACCACTATAATTTTCCCAAGCCAATTTTTTCGCTTGGGAACACTAGCTAACCATTGAATTAACTGTTTAGTTGTTTCTATATGCAGGTGGGCCTTTGATATTTCAGCCTTAGGGTCATATTTAGTTATTCAACACAGTTTATCAAGATATATTCAATACAATGCAAGATCTCATCAATACACAAGATATGGAACCACAAAGCACATATCTGAGCTTTTTATTATGAAAAGAAAGAACCTGATACAATATAGAAGCAGATCTGGAATAACATCAGATGGATCCAAGATAGAAGATATCAGTTGCTACAAAATTCCCCCGACAATACAAGATAAGCCCCCAAAGGATGAATATGAGATGAAGACCCCAAATACAAAATAACAAGGGTTATGTCCAACCCCCCTATTTTGTTGGCACGTCATGTTGGATGGATAAGAAGGCCAAGATTTCAACCCAACTGAAGGAGAACTCCAATCAGTGCCAAAATCCACCAAAATATAGATCGGGACAAGGGGAATCCCTCCCGGAAGTATGAAGCTCAAATACCAAGTCTCTCTCCCCCAATCTGTTGAAACCCTAATCAGTTTTGCGCCCTCCTGAAACCCCGAAGTGCCCAATAATTCAGCTTGGTTGAAGGAATCCTCCAAAACTCCTGAAACTCTCTAGGATGATAGATCGGGCTGTCACAAGCCCTTAGAAGAATTTTCACGATCAAATCTAAGGTATAACTCCCTAGATCTGAGAATCTCTGAATCACCAAGATGTCCTCCTCTCAAAGCCATCCCAATCTGTAGCTAATATTCTATCTGAAGTAACTCCTCCAAAATACCTCCAAACTGATGAGCAAGGTCCTGCAAGTAAAACCCAAGTGCTAGAATGTGTCTAGGATTTTTCACAAAGCTGGATCAAACTTTCCTTTAGGTAATGTTGCGCCCCTGCTGAAAACCTTAGCTGGTATGGCCTTGCTTCTTTCTTGAATAGATGATGGAACCTGTGATGAGTGCAAAATGTTGTGGATGGAGTATTTCATCCTTGAGACCAAGCTTGGAACAAGGTGAGTGGAATATTTCACCACTGAGTTGTTATCTAGGGTTTGTAATCTCAAAACCCTCAAAACTGTGTGCTCAAGAGATCAACAAGCAAAATACCAAATATCCAAGATGAATGAAAGGTGTGCCCTAGACTTTCCTTTATACTTCCATTATGTTTCCCTATTGAGTTAGTTTAACCCCTAGGTTCAACTCCTAACTCAACCTCCAACATTCTAATTCTTCATTGAGTTACTTTTTCCCCTTTTTTCCTTTTTCCTAAGTCAACTTCAAAATATAACATCAGTTTAGTTGAATTTTCCCCATGTTGTATGAGACTATGGTCTAGTGGGGATGTCTAGACCACTAAGTCTTCCCAGACCTCTTCATCAAGAGGTGTGGGACATTACACTTTTCTTGCTCATACATCCCATTACACTGGTCCAGGCATTGGGTTGGACAAATATCTAAGGGTTGTACCTTGCCTTTTGGGAAGAAGGGGCTAAAGGCCCAGAGGGTAAAAGTAGCTGGAAAAAGATAAAAGAGAAAAAAATGAAACCTTGAGATGCTTTGCCCATGGATCCTCGATAAAGCAATAAAAGTATTCTCAGTAAGAAATAGAGGGACCCATAAAAAAATAATAAAGAACAAGACCTAGTTAGAGGATAGGAGGTCTCATCATGAGCCAACCTATTAGGTCCATGGGAATGTAGCGGTATGACACTACCAATATCTGATCACCACGCCAGGGTAGTGGCTATTGGTAGCATAGCCAAGAGAAACAGGGTCTCATCATGAGCCAACATTCTCATCTCCATGAAATTTTTGTGGGTAACATTGCCACCACTAGTCACCACTCCAAGGCAATGTCCCCTAGCTAGCCTCTTGAAAGAAAAAACAATAAGAATAAAGACAAAATGCATGAATGGTCTTGGAAACATTTGCATCCATGATAAGTGCAACTCACCCTCTTCAGAGGCACCCAGAGGTAAACCATACATTTCCCTGCTATCACTACAGCCCTTTCCTAGACATCCCTTACCACCTCATCCACTCACATGGCCTAGGTTTGATTTCTCCCAGAAACATCCCACATCCAATGAGAATTAGCCTAATAGGATGTCCCAACGTTTCCTCCAATCTTGGCTTGTAGATTAGTATAATGTCTTTGAGCACTTGTCCGAGTAAAGGGGATTGTATGCACATGTTTAATAAACTTGATGATTGGATGTGATTGGAATTGCTATGATCCATGTGACTTATGATCCCATGGAGAGCATATCTATTGATGTTTCAGGGCCACACCTAATGGATAGGTACACATGGGGAGATGATTATTTCAGACCTCCATGGGGCTAAAATCCCACTGAATGGTTGTTGAGACCCCAATAGGGGGAAGAGACAAATCATGGGAATGCATCAGAGAGAGAGAAGGATGTTTCACTAGGGGTAGCCTGGCAGGCCTAAACCCAAGGGGGTTGTGCCCTTTCCATCATGATGTAGGCCCTGGAAGGCCCATAATGTCACCTAGGTCACCATGACATCATCCAGCGTTTTGGGAGGTTTTGGAGGCAGTTGTGTGCCAAGTGGCACATGTGGCAGGCTCCTGAGGCCCAATAAGGCATAACGTTTTTCTTCAGGAGGCCAATGTTGCCCAAAAAGGGCCTAACGTCCCCCTAAAGGGGCATGGCGTCACCTTAGCAGCTTGATTTAGGGTTTAATTATGACATTTAATGTAAAAACTGGTTATTATTTTTAATTAGCCATGTCGACCTTTTTGACCTAATTTTGGTCTTTGGTATTGTATAAATAGGGTGAAAATCCTCCTTATTAATCATCATCTTTCACTCACACAAGTGAGGTCTGAAATTTGCGCCCTACTTAGGGTTTATTGGCTGAAATTTTAGGCCCATTTCTTGGAGGAGGCTTAATTTGGTGTTTCTTGGCATTTTTCTTGGTAGAAAATCTTCAACTAGGCTTATTGCTAGATTATTCTTGGTGGATGTAAGTGAATTTCTGCAATCCTTCTTTTCTTTGAATGGATATGGTGTATTTACTTTGCATTTATTCCAAGATTATGAAATTTCTAGTTTAAAACCCTAGCAGAACAAGCACATGTTATTGTCCTTGTCTTAACCATTTTTCACCTACTAGATTGTGCTAGAAACCCTAACTTTGAAGCATTGTACTAGAGCCCTACCATTGCAACACTCTAGTGTCATTTTCTTCATCAATCCATTAAATGTTTCAAGATTGATCTAAAGAAGAAGGAAAACAGCTAGGGTCTAGGTTTACCTACTTCCTAGTGGTCGTGTTCCTTCTAAGGCCTGTTGATTGAGGCCTTGGCTTACCAACACCTCAATATTCATCCTTCTTATTCCTTAGCTATTACATTATCATTTGTTTCCTTCAAGTTTTGGTTGTTGCAATTGACTCCATTTTCCCTAAGAAAGTACTAGTCTAAGACCTCCATTGAGTTCTTGATCAAAAAAACCTTCAAAACATATTCTTCAAGCAACCTACTAACACTTCCTAACCCTAGAATAGCTTGATCTACTAACCTACTTTATGTTGTTATTAAAGTAGGTTACAACCATTTAATGCAGTATTAAAATCTCATAAAGCAATTGTAAAGGCTGAATTATAGCTTGTCTTATGTGCTTCTATCAAATGCTAGTGATATGACTTCAATGGTTAATGGTTTCTAGTCATTTTGAAGCTTGTCTTAAGACATTTTATGTGAAGTATTTCTCTATAAACATTGTTGTTATAACATTTATGTTTACTTCATTATATTCATCAAATTTCTTTGTTCTAGAAATTCAATGGTTTTATGAAGTGATAACCAACAAGTGCTCTTGCAAATATATAGTTTTCTTGTTGCTTTGTTCTGGGCAGGTACACTTCTGGCATATTACATCTTCATTGGTTATTTAAACCATACTTTGTAATCGATGGTGACTTGTGAGAGGGGACCTTTTACCTAGCCATTTTTCCTTGCCTTCTCAAAACCCCAGGTCACCGAGGACGTCTCCCCTGGGCCTACCACCCTAAATAGAAAAAGACATCCAGTTGAGGTGACAGTGATAGGATTAGTCTCCAGTTATGACAATTTTCTTTTCTTTAACCTTTCCTACTAACAAAGTACAAACTGTGTGATAACATGCCTCGTAATTAGATAGTATAGACCATTGATGTGGTGAGGGAACTTTTTGTATATGTATCTTTTGAGGGCATAAGCCCGACGATGTATACTAAACAATTTTGAGGCTTTCATGCCCACCTATGTACTCATGACACTGCTTTATATATATATATACATATTTTATGTCTTATGGATGACATTTTACAAATGTATTTACATGTGTATGTGTGTGCTTTTCTTTTATGTGTGTGCAACATGCCAATCTAAAATTTGATTAGCTAGAGTATTTGTTAGATGATTAAATCTCCTAGGAACATGGATATACGTAATGTAATCAAAATGTTGTTCTAAGAGACGTACCCTAAGGAATCGTCAGTGAAAAGTGGGATCATAAATGCGGTAAGCCCATTTTAACTGGGACACAACCAACTAAGCATCTAGGGAGACCCAAAGGTGAGAAATTCCATGTGACAAAGCATCACAAAGAAATTCTATCATTGCACCGTATTCAACAACATTGTTTTTAGCGTCACCTAGAAAAATACCTCTAGAAGATAGCAACTGGCATCCAGGTGTGAAAATCACCCAAGCTGCGAAAGCAAGCCTCCGAGTGTGTCGGCTAACACTGTCCGCGAACCCAAAAGAAACCTCTGATTCACTTGACATCTGCCACAGTGAAAAAGAAGACATAAATTACTACACGTCCACAAAATAAAAAGACAAAAATGTATAAGAAGCTATACATATATACAAGAAGTCACCCGCGTGACCAACCTAAGAGTAGTATTTCTTAAGGTAGAGCCCATTTCTAGGCTCCTCCAAGGCATTTCCCTCAAAATCAACCAGATGGTAAGAACCCTTCTCCAAGACCTCTTTCACAATGAAAGGTCCAAACCACATGGGTTTGAACTTTCCTGCCCCTAGGGGATCTTTGTCTTGATCATATACTAGGACAAGATTGCCTTCGGAGAAAATATGAGGATGAACGGATCAATCATACTGACACTTGACTCATTTCTTATGAGCCTCATTGGCTAAGGCTGCATCATGACGTTTCTCATCGAGTTGCTTGATATATAGAAGGAGTTCCTCAAGCAGTGAAGTGTCCAACAGTAATTCCACTGCCAACTTTAATGAAGGAATTTGTCACTCAATAGGTAAGACTGCTTCCAACCCGTATATGAGTTGAAAAGGTAAAAATATGGTGGAAGTCTTCACAGACGTTCGGTAGGCCCACAACACTAAATATAACATCAAATACCAATTTGAATATGGTAGAATTGATCGTTCGCTGAAGAATAGTCTTGAGAGACTTATTCACAGCTTCAACCTGACCATTCGCTTGCGGGTAATAAGGTGACGAATGTTCTTGTTTGAACCCGAGATTTGACTTTAAATCAGTCATCATTTTTTTTGGAAGTGACTGCCATGGTCAGTGACAATCTTTTTCGGGATACCGAACCTTTCTACTATCTGATTAAAAATGAAAAGAGTTGTAGTTTCTCCATCATTACTAAACGTTAGCATAGCTTCGACCCACTTTTTGAAGTAGTCTACTGCTACGATGATATAATGATGCCCCTTAGCTGAGGTCGGGTGACATGTAGTAAAGTCAACCCCTCACTTGGTGAAAGGACCAACATAGGAACATGATGTGCCCACATCTTCCGATAGAAGATCTGACACGGGTGGCACTTCTTGACTGCCTCAACACAATCCTTGATTAACAAGGACCAGAAGTAACCTGCACATAGAATATTTTGGGTTGTTGCCAACCTAGACAAATGACCACCACATGCTCCAGTGTGACAATCATTCTAAATGAGCTCTGCTTATTCATGGATAAGGCATCATTGAAGAATGAAATCCACACCTCGACGATACAAAGTGTCATCGAGTATAAGATAGTTTCACGCCTGATGTCAAATTCGTCGATTCTCATCGCGGGAAGCAGAAGTGAGGCACTTCAAAGTCTATATATACACAAGTATATCTCCATACCAGGGGTCAGAAGATGCAATTAGAAAAATATCTCCCTTAATAGGAAACTCTTCGGACATGATATCACTAGACTCGACCGAAAGTTCTGAAATGAGTTCAGCAAAGACCAATGACTTTTTGGATTTCGCAGAAACAAAATCCAAGTCAAATTCTTGTAACATGACTATCCATCTACTAATATTTTTGCCAATGACTCGTCGTGTTAACACATATTGGAAAGGGTTGACGACGACAATGACAGTGGTCTTGAGAAGAAAAATGTAGTGACATAACCATTAGACAGCATGAATAGCTTCCAAAGGAAGTTTCTCAACATGAGAATAGATGAGTTCCGGTCCAACCAAGCCTTGGCTAAGGTAATATATAACATGCTCCTCGAGCATATCATCTTCTTGAACCAAGACCATACCGATGGTCGACTTCGCAACAGCCAAATACAACAACAAACCTATGTTATAATCAGGAGGCCGAAGCAGAGGGGCAGGCGTCAGGGCGCATTTCAATGCTTCAAAGGAGCACTAAGAAGCTTCATCCCAATAGAATGGGACCCATTTTTTCAAGAGATGCATAAACCCTTTAGTGATCTCGGCGTAATTCGCGACAAAACGCCGAAGAAAATTTTCTTTCCCCTCTAAGATTTGAACTTGGGGTATCGTGCATAGGGGAGGCAATTGAATTATCGCCTCAACCTTGAGAGGATCGACCATGGTCCCTGTTGTCGATACAATAAAACCTAAGAGATGAACTAATGTCACACATAAACTGCACTTCTTAGGATTCAAGTGAATTCGATAGTAGCGACATCGCTCAAATATTAGTCGAATATGGGCAGGATGATCGGATATTTTGCGAGAGCATGATGCTAGATCATCAAGGTATGCCTTGACTATGTGTCTAAGGTCATGAAAAGAAAATGACATGGCCCGCTGAAAAGTGGCTCCAACATTCTTCAGTCCAAAAGACATTTTACGATACGCGAATATTCCCCAAGGAAAAATAAAATTTGTTTTATGTTGGTCCTTGGGTTTGATTTGAATCTGATTGTATCCCAAGAAACCATCCATGAATGAAAAGACCTCACAACCTGCACATTCATCGGCGATATGATTGATGAATGGGGTAGGAAAATTGTCTTTCAGACATGCCTTATTCAAAACACGGAAGTCCATACATATGCGAATTGTACCCTATTTCTTGTTAACTGGAACCAGTTTTGACACCCATTCTATCAACTTTATAGGATAGATAAAACCGACTTTGAGCATTTTTTCTACTTTTGCCTTGATTGTTGTTGTTTTTCGAGGATTTATCGGGCAAAGATTCTGTCGGATTGGTTTGGCATCAGGATAAGTCATAATTTCATGCTCGATAATTCGTGGGTCGATGCCTGGCATTTCCTTGTAAGACCAGGAAAAAACGTCGTGGAATTATTTGAATAACTCAGTGTAAGTTCAAATCTTTTTGGGGGAGTGATCCACTTCGACAAAAACATTCTCCAGAATGCCATGGTTTTGGAGATATCGATTGCAATCGTTGTAGCGATACTTTTCATGTTACCCTCAACATAAACTTCGTGCATAGCAAGAGGATTGATAGGACAAGGATTATCTCCATTCACAGTTGAAACAAATTCTCCTACCTCTATTCTCCTTAAATCGGGAAGGAAGTAAGATCTATGATGTAGATCATCCCAAGGTCTATCGGGACCAGTCATTGCCTCGAGAATCACCTCGTCAGAGGGAAAGACCAAGTCTAAAGGATCTTGAGTGGCAAGAGAATCTTGAGCCCAAATAGGCTCGAGAACTGGATCTAACTCCTATGGGGGAGCTAGATCGGGGTTGGACGAAGTCTGCTGGACAATGTTGTACGCAACCTCAGCCATGGATAAGGGCATGCCCATGCTACAATTCCCTATCCCTTCCATCGAAGCCGATGGGGAAGGTAAAGTCCACAAATTGTTAAATTAGTTCATTTGAAACGACGATACTTGTAAAATTGCAGCCCTCAGTTGGTCGGGAACAACCGATATAAAACTTACATCGATAGAAGGCGACGGGTAATCAAAAGTTCCCATCAACGATGGAAACAAACCGACACCTATGTTAACATTTATAGACTGCAGATTATCAATCATTGGGACCATGGAAGCCCCCGATGAAGGGTCAGGACGAGAGAAAGACAACTGGTCAATGGCCACAATCCGACCCTCGTGTGGAAAACACAAGACCCAAAAAACCATAGCAACCACTGCATGCATCGCATAAGTCCAACTCCTTCCTAACAATAGGTTGTAGTCAAGAGGTGCATTGACCACTTCAACTTCAACACACACAGTTTTACCTCCCAACTGCAAGGGGAAGGAAGGAATAATTATGTGTGGTCTAAATGACAGACTGTCGAATGTCGTAAGCAAAATAGGCGACGGAGACAACTCAAGCTGGTCGATGGCCTTCCAACATGTCAATGACGTCATGCAAGTCGAGGCACTCTCATCAACCACTATATGGAAAATGTTACACGTAAAATATTTTGTGGTCTAATCCAATACTATGTGAAAGAAAATGTGGTGAGAAATATGGGGTTTTAAGTCGGTTGGATTGAAAATGATTTCTCCTGGGTTACAAGTCTCCACCGCTCCCAAGGAGGACAACAAAGATTTTCTTTGCGAGGGGAAAGTCTGGAGGACTTCCAGAGCAGACATTGTGCAAGGGGTTTATGCCATATATTCTACAACATAGTAGTTCTAGGTGGCCCTCGTGTTTGGATTATGAGAAGCCTTCTTAAATGCAACTTTAGGGATGCAAGTCATCGTTTCTCCCGCTGCCTTCTCGATTTGGAGAAGATTCAGTGGGTTAGTGGCTTCCTTGCCCTTCTCGACAGATTCCAACATGGCCCTAGTCATTAAATGAGCCTCGACATTCATCATGTAAATATTCGCGGTCGGGTTGTTATTGGTAGGCACGTGGGGTCCCTGACTGCCCCTTGTCGTGATCGTGGATGAATAAGCCTGAGCCATGTTTTGCCCTTGTGGAAAAGGGTTCGTTAGCATAATAGGTTGTTGTTGCACTAATAACTTCCGGGCATCTGCAAGCCAAGGGAAAAGATGAGTTGGGTGGTCTTCCGTGCAAAGATTACACAGATACTTCGACTTCTTCTTCTTTGCTTTTCCCCTGCTAGCATTATTGGTAGCCTTTTTATCCCCTTTACCCTTCTTATTTCATTGTTTCTTCTTTCCCTCGGGATGCTAGTTGGCCTTGGGATTCATCGACTACACACTATGTACATCTAACGTATGGGTAGGGGGAACAACCAAAATCAAAGTCTGGCTGGCCATAGTCTGTTGTATCGACAATTGTTACAATTGATTGGACAAATGGTCCATGGAATTGCATTGTGTTGATCCCACATTATCATCGTCATGGGGTCCATACTTTTTCTTGGCCTTATCAAGAGTAGACCGTGCATCTGGAAAGATCTCATAGAGCATGTCGAATTGAAAATAGACCAGTTCAAGATGTTGGGCTCTCTAATCGCCTCCTCTTCCGAAAACACTTTGGAAGTCACTACATCCTTGGATACACAAAGCACCAAAGACTTCAAGAACCACTCAAGAAAGAAATCAGGAGGGACCTTGACCTTAATTAAGCTCTTTCTATGCCGCCACTCTCAGATATGATCAGAGATGTGGTCGACCTTGGTTTTCTCAAAGTTGGCCAATAATTTGGTGTCAGCATCGTATCTCAAGAGTAATTGGAAATGGTTCAAGAAGACCATTGTCAAGTCATTGAAGTAAGAGTACCTTGAGAGATCGAGCTCAATATACCATTTCGTAGCACCCCCTATAAGAGTGTGATGAAAAAGGCGCAACTGAACATAGTCATCCTTCGACGAGTTTGATGAGCACCACAAATGAAAAGTTGTCATATGATCACCTGAATCTTCTCTAGGCTTGCCTTCAAATTTCAGAATATCTAAAGGAAACTTAGTCGGCATGGGAGGGCAACGTGGATCATGACAAATTGAGTCGTTCAGTAATCTTGACAAGTCTGGCAGATGTAGTGTTTCTAGAAAAGGTAGTTTTGGTTGTGAACTATTTATAGGAAAAGAGGGTCTTGGAGTTTAAATGGCACCAGGTTGACATGAAAAGTTGGACTACTGGCCAGGGTTTTGGTAAAAACCATGTCCATGACCAGCATAGGGGAATTGCATTTGTTGGGGTATCATCGACTGACTCCCAAAATTGGACGACATATCTTGTGTGCGATTACTCCCTCCATTGTATTACAGTGACCTTGGAAGGGGATGCCCCTAGCCGATCCAATGGGCATGGGTACAGAGCCTTGCCCATAGTTCCATTGAGGATGGAAGGGGTTTCCCCCGACCGAAATCCCTTGCAAGGGAACTGATCCCTGCCAAGGATTCCAAAGACCCTGTGTGGAGAAAACTCCAGTTGTCACTCTTTGTGAAGGAATAGTACCTTGCACTAGGTTTTGTTGACCGAAACTGGGGTTTCCCCTAGCTGAGGCAGCAGCTGAAGAAAAAACATTGTTCCCAAACACACTAAACAAAGAGAATGGCGTAGATCCCATCGATGTTGTATAATATGAAGGTACTAAAATGCCTCGACCAAAGAAGCTATAATTAGCATTTGGCCTGATTGGCTGCTGAAAAGCACCACAAAGTGAAGGGGATGGAGGAGGTATATGACCCCCACCATAAGGGATAGCATTAAAAGGGACATAAGTGCCCCTGGTTGACCCTTGCATGGGAGCATTTGAGCTCCTGACCCCCATACCCATGGTCTGTAAGGTAGAAAAAGTAATAACTGAGTTTGTATCAAAGTTAGGTATCCCATATGAAAAGGGAGGGCCCGTCACACTCTGAGTAAACATAATAGTGGTTGAAGCCGATAACGGTATCAGACCACTTCCCAAATTTAAGGGAGTCAAGACCATTGTGGTCCTGAATGGAGAAAGTGGGAGAGGAGGTAAGATGCCCCCCAAAATAGTAGTCATAACGGGAATATGAGGACTCCCAGACAAAGTAGCATCATTCGCTTCCATTCCCGCTCGTAGGAATAACTGGTTCTCAGAAGATGTCACCTCGGGAGGGACAATCTGAATCAATATTGGGGTTGAAAATCCGGTAATCGGAGGGTTAGCTGGCCCGAGAGCTTCTGCCTCAAGGTAAAAAATGGTAGGTTCCTCCGGAGCCGGAAAGTCTCCTCACGGAACAGGCTTGGGAAAAGTTTATGGTGGCCTAGTCACTTTGAATGAACCTTATCGATCAAGTCTTCGCCTCAACAGTGGCGGAGGTGGCTCCAAAGTTACCAATGACAAACCCTGAAGCCTTCATGATCGACGTAGTTGTTTATATTCCACTTTGTAAAATGATCAAATGACATAGTAAGGATTGAATAGCATAAAACACAAAGCAAACACTAAAAAGTTTCCTAAAGATAAATCAAACAGTCGACTATCTAGTGGGAAGGATGGTTACGCCAATCGACACTAGAGAAACTAATTGGTGTAAGTGAAACTCGAGAACACGACCGACATAGTTGTTGATATTCCACTTTGTGAAATGATCAAATGACATAGTAAGGATTGAATAGCGTAAAACACAAAGAAAACACTAAAAAGTTTCCTAAAGATAAATCAAACAGTCGACTATCTAGTGGGAAGGATGGTTACACCAATCGACACTAGAGAAACTAATTGGTGTAAGTGAAACTCTAACATGGAAGCACCCTCTAGGCATACTCTATGAAGCGCGATCCGACGTCCGCCCTAGGTATTGTGGTATACCCCCGCAGTCACCTGTGTAAGTCTGTAAAATATGGGAAACTAGGTTTCCAACTCGTAGTCAGTTACCAGACAGATACAGTTGACAATTGGGAAGATTGTAATGAGTGGGATAACAAGTCTGAATCCCTTCAAGGGTATCGAAAGAAAATGGTTTGGAAGAAAACTGAGGATCTCAAATGGATTCGAGGTCCACGAAGCTCAGTAGGAAAATGCAGTCAGTATTGTTCTTGAGAAAGACCCTCAATATACAATCCCCACTACATCCAATCCAGCTTTGGAGGGGTTATCCCCTCTACCTTTCCTCACGCAACCTCGTGTTTATACCCTATGTTAGAGGGGGGTCCCAACTAACTCTTACGACACTCAAATATTCTAACTAATATTTCAAGATCTCGTAAATGAAGAAATCCTAAAACTTGTTTTCGTTTAACTACAAACTACTTATGTTTCAGGAAATCGAAAAGAACTTGGAAATAAAGACTCATTTTCCTTTTGCAAATAACAACTTTAACTACTTTACCAAACTAAATGCAAGAAAATGATTTTTTTTTTTGAACCACTTTAAAGAGAAAAACCCGAAGTAAACTTTTTATTTTTTCAAAGCAAGTAAAAAAGGACAAAGAGAAAACTGAAAACAAGATTGGTAAAAACCCTAATTCCACTGCAGATCGCAGGGATTCAACCAAGAAACTAAAAGGCATATCTAAAGCTAGATAACTGGAAAAAAACCTTTTTAGGTTAAATGTTGGCACAGGGGCAGACCCAGGGTTCAACGCTTCAACAATGCACCAACAAAACCCTAACTACTGGCCCTTTCGACAACACCTGCAAAGCAGGCGAAGTCTCACTCGAGGTAGAAGTAGGGGGGGTTATAGGAATTAGGTGTATGTAACCAAGATGAGACACAGATATGTGATAATAACACTTCATAGAGTATTCTAGCAACACTTAGGAGGTGATATGCATTAATTCATTATCTTCATTAACATCGCAGAACAAACCCTAAGATAGATCGACATAGTAACAATAAAGATTAAGCACTTCGATCATTTAGCACATAACATTGAGTTAGATATAACATTCATTCATTCTTAACACAACTAAATCACTAAGCATTAACATATCTATCTAACATACATAATAAGAAAAGAGCTTAGCAGATTCATAACATAACCAACAAATCACAAAGCAAACCAAAGACACAAGATATAAGTGGTTCACTCCAGTGTGGGGCTACGTCCACCAACTGCTTTGTCTTCTTTATTATTCTTCAATCTCTTACATTCATCTTCTCATGTGCACTAAGCCACATAGCCAAGATTCGTACCAGATAGGAGATCTGTGCACCAGATCCTCCTTCCCAAAACTAGGTCAAGGCACAAATCCAACTTCTCTATTGAGCACAGAGCCTTACATATGCATTCTGTTGCACAAAGCAACTCAAAACTACTTGCACTTAGCCTCTTTTTACACTATTTCCTTCTCTTTCTACATTACATTCTTACTTATTTATACTTTTACAATAATGTCTAATCATAGGTAAACCCATGGGCCGACATCCCATAACCCATTACAAAAACCCTAAGGAACCCCTTGTTGGGTCCACATAGTCTGCAAAATCGGTGAGATCCGCGATCTCAGCTCAACCTGGGTGCTCCATCTTCAACCAGCTTGTCGAAGTACAAAAGTGGACCAAACCTAACCAAGGTTTCCTTAAAACTTGGTCAACGACCAATAGGCCCCCAACACTCACCTGTGACTCATCCCAAGTCACTCAGGTCTGGTCAATTTTTCTTCGAAGGCCTCGAGCTTCACATGAGCTGCCTCGAATTGCTGCTTCGCCTGAGCCTCTACTCAACGAGCTCTTGGATCATTTTCTTTGTAACAGGCCCTTCAAGGAATTCTTCTATTGTTGCAACCACTTGGTCCAATTGTGAGCCTTTTCCTTCAATTTCTTCAAACACCTTACAGGCTTCATCCTACATAGGTTGTAGTTTCTGCGCGACTTCCATTACCCTTCCCTAGATGGAAGTGATCTATTTTTGCACCGTGTGTTGTTATTGGGACCTATTCATTCTTTCAACTGTGGTGAGCAGCTTCATCGGTGGCTGCACGGAGAAAGCCTACTATTTCTCCTCCTGTAACCGTGCTTCCAGTTTTCTTAGCTATGGATCTTCTGTGAGGCGTTCATATGTCTGTGTGCTTCTATCGCTAAACTGTTTGCATTCTGAGGTGAGGGCTCTGATCCTTACTACTGCGTTCTTAGCGGCTTCCTCCCTCTAGTCACACACCTTCTACGAGGTGCTCGGTACTGCTTGGATCTCCAACTCTGTTATCCTCGCTTGAAGCTATTGGATGGTCTCAACGAGCTTCACCACTTGAACCTCGACCAACTCATGTTCCTCCTGTGCCAAGACTAACACAGAGAGAGATGATTTATTAACTGCTTCTTTGGCTGTAGTCTACTCTACGAGAAGATGGTACTTTTCTCTCTGTAGCTTCGCTTTGTCCTCCTGGAGAATCACCCGAAACTCGTCTCTCTCATTTTCATAGGCAATTACACAGTACCACGCTACTCGTAGTTGCTCTAATACTTCCTCTTTCTCTTGTTTCAAGGATTATGTAGTCTTCTCCTTTTCTTCCTGGATTTTCTAAAGTCGAGCCTCTGTTGCATCTGCAAGTCTTCTTAATTGGGATAGTTCATCCCCCAATTCTACAATTTGTGATGAGGAAGGCACAGTAGGTACTGTGTGGATCAATTGAATAGTGTGTTGAATTTCCTTCAGTTCCTTCTCGACCCTTTCATACAACTCCTCCTGCTTCACTCCATATCTCTGCAAGATGTCCTCGAAAGCATCCTCCATGGCTCCGCGGAATGACTCTGATGGTTCAATCTTTGGAAAGGTGGCTCCTTCAGGCATTTTCCAAGTGACAAATGAAATCAACACAAGCAACCAACTAAAGTGGAATTCGTATCCCTGATCCTGAGCTTCGTGAAAATATTTCTCGAGTTCAATGACGAGGTAACTCATCCAATTCATCTACATGCCCTCCACACATTTTCCTGTGAGGTCCACCACAAACCCAGTGACCTGTGTGGGGAGGTTCTTTCTTACGAGATTTCCAGGTATGAGTTGGCAAGTGAGGCGCACTATGCCATCCTGGATAGAGGCTACCTTGTAGCCTCGCTTTCCCTTTTCAACTTCACCATAAGCCTCCTTGATGTGTTGTGCCAAGGAGCGATATGAGGCCTTCCCTAGATAAAATTGTTGAGGGTCATGTCCCTTCATACTTAATCCTGCAATCAAGTGAATCAACACAGAATCCATAGTAATCCGTTGGTCGAGCCACATGTATCTGCCATGGTAGCATGACAAGAGGAGTTTAATGCAAGCGTTAACCTCCTGGTGATGGCCAAAATGGGGAATATTCATCACATTTAGCATAGTGGACTATGTGAGCTGCTTAATCCATGGTTGGGAGACCAGGCGAGGCTTCTTCCCAGTTGTCTTTTTCAGGTATCGGTGGGGTGCGAGCAAAGCATAGTTATTTATGTCATCGATATTAAAGTTGTTATTCTTCAGTAGTGGGATATGTCCTAAATGACTTCCAACTACACGTATTTGTTTCAAGATGTACGTGGTGATCAGGGTGTACTCATAGTCATGTGGGATGTTGTCGCGGTTAACCGCGCTAGCCAAAGGTGGGATATAGTTTGGTAATATCGACGGGATCTATTTCGCATTAGCCATATCGCTGTGATGCTTACTTCGTTGCTCAGTCGTGGGGTTAACATGGACATGACATCGTCCAGTCGAAGGGGAAGCCTGCAGTCCCTTAGTCGACGATGCTTGGACACCTTCAGAGAATGGTCTATCGACCATTATCTTCTTGAGGACCTCTTCAACAAACTTTTCTAATTCACTCAATTCGCCCGACATTCTCACTTTTAAACAGACAGGTCGGGGTAGACGAATGGATAGGAAGGGTAGAAAAATGGATGGCGAGGTTTGATAACACAACTTGACACACAATCACTTCTCTTCTTGGATTAGTTAATCGAGGGTGGAAAAAATGGTTCTGGATCAGCGCCCGATGGGTTAAATAAGCGGGGCCTCGTAACAGATTATTCCAACGGTAAATAATGCTTCCATCAATGCGAATCTGTCCGTTGTGGTGCAGTCTCAACATCCCAAAAGCGGTCCATCTTCCCATAAATTTGTTTCCTATCCGTTCCAGAGCATCGTTCTAATAGGTGGGGCGCCTCCAACGGTCATATAGCTTCACCAGGGAAAAGTCCCATTCTGCGCGGTCTTGCTATTCCGACGAGGTTCAAATCCTGTGAGCCTGCCTCCTGCGAGGTTCCAGTCTGTGAAGTCTTCCATCTGTTCTCTATAGCTTCCTGTATATTTTCTAACTTGGCTTTCTTTTTATTGATATTCCTTGCATTCTTCCTTGTAATCTGAGTCTCTCTAACCGTTTCTAGAATCCTCTTTTCATTCTTATTCTTATCTTCTCCTAGCATGGTGACTTTGCATTGCTAATGTGCTCTCAAAGGGTTCGAAGTTAATATCCCTTCTCTTATTAATTCCAGGGTGGGTATTATTTTTTCTTGCATGGATAGGTCCTTCAAACCTTCTTGTGTTCTTTAACCTCGATAGTTAATTCTCTTGCCTTCTGTTTCTTCAACTTATCTTCTCGTTCTTCTATTAGTCGGTTTATTTTTCTAGCTATGAAATCCCTTAGTTCTTTCTTTTTCTTTTCTATATCTTCTTCCTCTACTTTCCTTCTGATTTGATCCTTCTCAATCCAAGTCTTTCCTAACAAAAGTGGGAAAGGGGCATTGTTCTCAACAAACTTAATGACTTCAAATTCCTCTTCAGTCAGTGTTCCATGGATAATAATAGGTACATTAGTAACTCTTCCACATAGGGTTATCATATTTCCCTTAAAAAAGCCTATCCTTCCTAATGAAGGTACCACAATAGGCTTTCACAAAATTTCCCAAGTGTCTTCTATCATAATATTCACTGGTGTTTCCTCATACAAGACACAATCTATGTTGAAGTACTCTATTCTTGTACTTATGTGTTGTTTTACTTTCAGAACCTCTGGTAAGCCGACACATTTGTGATTATTCATTGTTTCTTTCAACTGTGATAACATAGTCTAAGATTTCTATGATTCTTTCTTGTTATGATTCTTTAACATGCTCTTAGTCTCTTGAATTTCTTTTTCTTGTCTCATTTTCATGCTTTCAACTTTAGCAATCATCCTTGGACAATCATCAACCTCATGACCAACAATTTTACAACAAAGACAAATAGGACCCGTACCAGGGAATTCCTTAGCAAGATGTCCCGGTCTTCTACAGTTATAACATAGTTTCAATCCTCTTTTTCTTTTATATGCTCTGCAACCTCTTCTGTATTGCGCACTAGGATCACAATGATGGACTGGCAATCGGAAAAAATTCTTTCTAGGTTCCTACATCCACTTATTAGTCCAAAAATTATTTCTATGCATAGGAATAACATATCTTTCTTCATTTCTAATAGCTTTACTTAGATGAACTCTTTCTTCCAACTACGCTCCTAGCTCTCAGACTAGGACATAATATATTAAATATACTTAAATTCATGCTTTCGAAAAAAAAAAATCACGTATCTTACTCTTATCAAAGCATGGAGCTTTACCTCTTTTAAGATATTACCTCTTTTCTTCAAATCATGTTTCTTTATTAGCACAGAGCTTCACAAATCAAGTAGAGTATTGCGCACTACAACAACATATCTACACACAGAGATTCTCTTTTCTTTACTTCAGTTCCCAACAATCATAGTTTCAGGTCCCGACAACAGAACCATTTGTTGGCACAAGGGTAGACCCAGGGTTCAACGCACCAACAAAACCCTAACTACCAGCCCTTTCGGCAACACCTGCGAAGAAGACAAAGTATCACCCGAGGTAGAAGAAGGGGGGGTTACAGGACTCAGGTGTCTGTAACCAAGTTGGGACACAGATCTGTGACAATAACACTTCACAGAGTATTCTAGTAACACTTAGGAGGTGATATGCATTAATTCATTAGCTTCACTAACATCCCAAAACAAACCCTAATATAGATCGGCGTAGTAACAATAAAGATTAAGAACTTTGATCATTTAACACATAACACTGAGTTAGATCTAACATTCATTCATTCTTAACACAACTAAAGTAGTAAGCATTAACAAATATATCTAACATACATAATAAGCAAAGCGCTGAGCATATTCATAACATAACCAACAAAGCACAAAGAAAAACAAATACACAATATATACGTGGTTCACCCCAATGTGGGGCTACGTCCACCAACTGCTTCATCTTCTTTATTATTATTCAATCTCTTACATTCATCCACTCCTGTGCACTAAGCCACAGAGCCAAGCTTCGCAACAGACAGGATATCTACACACTACGCACTAGATCCTCCCTCCCAAAACTAGGTCAAGGCACAGATCCAACTTCTATATTGATAACAAAGCCTTACATACACATTATGTTGCACCAAGCAACTCAGAAATACTTGCACTTAGCCTGTTTTTCCACTATTTCCTTCTCTTTCTACATTACATTCTTACTTATTTACACTTTTACAATAAGTCCTAATCATAGGTAAACCCATGGGTTGACATACCATAACTCATTACAAAAACCCTAAGTAACCCCTTGCTAGGTCCACATAACCCGCAAAATCGGTGAGATCCACGATCTCAGCTCCGCCTGGGTGCTCCATCTTCGACCAGCCTGTCGAAGTTCAAAAGTGTTCCAAACTTGACCAAGGTTTCCTCAAAACGTGGTAGAGGGCCAATAATAAACACAAGAAAACTAAGGAAACAAGTAAACTAGAACCTATACCCAAGCTAGGGCCATAGACAAAGACTCTGACTGATTCAAGAAAGCCCTGAAAAGTGTGAACTTCTATCAGGAAAGAGGCAAACTCCCTCTTTATTAAAAATACTTTCATGAAACAGAGACGTGGGTTGTTGCATCAAAATCCTGCGTATGTGCATGAGATGTTTACTGTGTAGAGCATGTATGTATGCAGGCTGACCCAAAACAGGGCAAGTACACCTCTGAGTCTTTTCAAAAATAAAAAGACAAGGCAGACTAACATGGTAGGGAAAGATGGTATGCACCTTGGAGGTGACCAAAACCCCTTGATAGACTCAACAAACTTGAATGAAACTCGAAAGGAAAAAAAAAAACCAATCAATCAACCCAAAACCCCCTAAAAAACCCTAGAGAGATCCCCAGTATGGTCGCTAGTTCTGCTAGCAGTAAAATCCCCCCTTTAACTATACTAGGGTTTAATATATAGACATAGTAAATGACCGTCTAATAGTCAATCTAGTTTCTACTCTACCCCAAATATACCAAAACAAATGAAAATAAATCAATATGAGAGAATATCGGTAACTATACCTTTTATCCCACACCTGGTGATGATCTCCTCAAGATTTGTAGTTCCAAAGACTGCAAGTCTCCTCCCAAGGTTGAATTGCATCCAAAACTAGGAAAAAAAGGACTACACACATGCTATTTCTATTCATGAGTTAGGGTTAGATATCGAATTCTATGTATAAATCAAAGAAAATACACAAAACATCATCACTTGGGACAGGGAAAATAGATTCTTGTATTCATCAAACAAACACTGAAACTTACAGTATGTGTCGGCCACCATTCCGTGAACATGGTCTAGGCTCCTCTTTACAATTCTCCAAGTGCACCTTCAATAGGCCTCTTCTCTCAATATTATGATCACCTCAAGGGAAGGGAATGGATTGAATGGAAGAAGAAGGGGTTGAAGAGGGAATGTTAAGGCAATATCTCACAAAAGGTAGCAAAATCTTGGGCAAGGACGGGAAGTGAAATTGGGAAGAGTTTCACTGTTCTTATTCTTAGATATGAAATGAGACCCAAACACCTCCTTTTATATGAAAAAAGGATGGTTATTCGGTTGGGTGACAGGCTATAGTAGGTGAATTGGTTGGGAAACCTCCAATAGCCTGTGAAATTCAATGAATTCCTTATAACTTTTTAATTTTTGTAACTTTTGCAAGTATACGTGGGTTGTTTAGAGTGTAGAAAGCGTATGTACATAGGTTTTCTAGCATGCATCAAGCGTATGTACGCAAGTTGTAGTGGTTAGGGCATGTACATGCTCTAAAAAATGGCTTTTTAAGAAGAGTTCCTCATCAGTGCTTTGACAAAATATGCAAGTAAGAGGGCCAAGGTCATGTATGCATGAATAGGGGATTTTAGGACTATAACACCCCTTTGCATCTTGGGGGGCTAAGGGGGAAGAAGAGTACCCCTAGTATTGGCTGGGAGGTACTAGTGAAGTCTCAATGATTAGAAAGCGAGAGAAGGAGGATGGATGCCAGTTGATGGGAACATCCTATGGTCCATCTTCGTCGTTGGTGACTGTACTATTCTCCTGAGATGAAATTTTATGTTATGCTTTAAATTATAAAATAGCTTTCTTGTAAATTCGCCATCAACTATTGTAATTATAAACTTGTTTGTCATTCCTTGATTGCCTTTAGGGAATATTACATGTTGAATGCAATTCTCTTAGTTGTTGCCAGTAATTACATGCCAGAGTTTAATACATTGTTTTTTTTCATTGATACAATTTAGGCGAAATAGCTCATATCACATGTTTAGTGGTCAAGGCATAGTAGATAAATATATTCCTGGTTGTGAGTGAGCATTCGAAAGATTTGTAACTTTTGACAAAGAGTTTCTCTTCTTTTGTGTGTGTTAGTGTAGATTTCATAACACGCATATTGACATTACATTTATGGTTTTAAGATTTTTGCATCAATTGTGCCTGAGATGGTAGTGAAGATACTATCTACTATCATCCTTTGAAGGGTTAAACTTCATCAACTTTCACTGTCCATTTAGTGTTGTAAATTAACAACTCTAACAATCCTTTCTATGTGTAAAACCGACTAAGTAGTTTTTCCCTCAACTTTACCTACGGATTTAAGCGTTCTACAATCTAGCGCTTAAACCCTTCCTGTACCACCTACGACCTCTGGTGAAGAGATGGATCCTCCTTTTTGGATGCTATAGTGGATTTTGTAACTGCTTAAGTGCCACTCCAACTCTGATCAGCTCGGGGTGATTTATACATGCCATGGGCCAAACGAGGTTTATGTTTTCTTCGAGGAAATATACCATCTCGCCCAATGATTCTACTTGAGTCCTCTCCCACCAATAGTGAATTCATCATCCACTCAAATCTGAATGGACAACCTGTACTGGAGAATTGATTGGGCCACAAAAACTATTTTCTTGGATCACTTCCTGAGCTCGCCCTTCGTTGGGAATCCAATAGATGAACAGAGTCCACGATCCAGATTATTTTCGGCACGAAATGAGATCAGAGATATAATAAATAAATGCACAAAGATATTACATATATTCAATAATATAACAGAAATGTATCAGAGATGCAACCATAAACACATATATAAAGTAATACACGATTTCTTTTAATGAAAGAAATGTACAGAGACTGTAAAAATACAGAGTGAAAGACTCGCTATAATGGTGGCAACTTATCTCTGAGAAGAGATGTGACGGCTACTCGCATTCACAAGAAGATGATTACAATGAGGCTCCAAAGGCCTTTTTACAATAAACAGGAATACCAAAAACCCTAGGCATCCAAACACCTAACCCTAGGAGATGAAGCGTCAAAAGTCATGTGGGCCCCGTTTGGGTAAGTTAGTACATCAACTTCTCGGGGTCGTAACTTTTGCATACGATCTCCATTTTAGGCGTATGATAGCTCGTTGGAAATATATCATCGAGGAGATTCATTTTGGGGGCTCAATCATGCCTTTGGTTATCATTGAGAACCTCGATCTCGAAAAACCTTCATTTAGGCCTTCAAAATGGCCCCGAAAGTTAAAACCTGCTAAAATAGTAAATTGCCAAAATTGCCAGAAAAATGTTTTGAGCGAGTCGAAAAAGGTGGGTGGCCACTGATATCCACCTGGATCAATCCTCCCTCCTTAGGAAGCAATGGTCTCCATTGCCTTGAGTTCTCGGGGGAGAGGGAAAATCATTTGCTGGATCTGCATCTTGGTGAGTTGCTTGTATTGCTGGAGACGTCGCGTTGCTTAGTTTGTGGAAGTCTGTCATAAACCTGTTGAAGCTAAGGCTATTCAACAAGTCGAGCTACATGAGAGGAAGGTGCACATAAGTAATCTTTGTGATTTTCTACAACCTTGTCGACCTTCTTCTGTTGGATAGAAGGTGCAGGGGTTGAGGTTGTAGTGGTTGTAGTGTCCTTTTGTTCTCCTTTTGAACAGATTGTGAAGAAGCTGAATTTTGCAGTATGAGATATTACCATGCGACACTTTTTAGGTGGAACAATAGTTGGAAATACCTCTGGTATTCTGTAGAGATGACCCCCCAAAGTAACAATGATACTATGGGGTCGAGACTCATAAATAGCATGGCGTCTCCACATATATGGTTGGCCCAAGAGAACATCACAGACATCCAGTGGGGAAACATCACATAATACCTCATCCTTGAAGGGTTGGATGTCGTATGAAAATTGACACTGTTGGTTGACACGAAGATCTCGTCCTTGCCGAAGCCACTCGATGTTGTATGGTTGCGGGTGTGGTGTTGTTGACAATCTCAACTGTTTGACGATCTCTTCTGAGATGAGGTTTTTTTGGCTTCCGTTATCAACAATAAAATGCAGCAGGGTCCCCTTCACCCACATCTGTGAATGAAAAAGGTGCTCCCCCTCTTCAGGATCTATTGGTTCTTCTGGTTGAATTGTTGCGGTCGCGACAATAGTAGTGGGGTCTGTGTCAATGAGTTGTCCTTTACTAGTACTTTCAGAATCAGATTCTGAATCAGGGTTCAACTCTTTGTCTTTGATCTCGGCCACCAATGACTGTTTTGAGCGACATTCATCGGTGTTGTGCCAAGGGCTTTTGTGGAAATCACACCATTTTTCAGTGTCCTTCTTTGTCTTCCCATGACCCTTCTTTTCCTGTGTCTTGGACTGGTTTTTGGGAGACTGTTTGTTAGGGCTGTCTTTGTCATACTTTGGTTGTTGCGGATTTACAAATCTAAAATCCTGTTTGTTCTGGTGCTTAAATTTCTGCTCAATTTTAACATCATATCGATAAGCAGCACTGAGTGATGAGATGTCCTGAAAATCCATTTCAATTTGGATGTATCTGTGTAGAGCCCCATGGTATTTCATAACCAAATGTCGCTCGGAGTCTTTGATACCCAGCTTGGTGCGCAAGGTATGGAAGGTATTGGTGAACTCCAGAATTTCTTGGCCCCTCTCTTGCCGCAGTATGGTCCATCTCATGTACTGGTCCTCATAGTTTCCAATAGGGTAATACTGTTCCTTTATCGCATCCACAAAAAAAATCCCAAGTGGGATCGACCCCATATATTCCAGACTCCTCTGTGGAACTTTTCTCCCAGTAAGTTTCCCACCAATGTTTGACATGAGGGAGAGCTTTAAGGAGTGTGAAGGTGATATTTTCTTTGTCGAAAAAATTGTGAACATAGAAATAACCTTCTAGCAGAGTTAACCATTTTTCTAGGGCTTCTGCATCTATCTGTCCTTCAAATACATGACTATCAAAATGAACTTGTACCTTGAAAGGAAAGGTTCCTCCAAAGTGGCTGCTTGATGAAGATGTGCCTGATGCTATCAACAGGTGTTTAAGGATGTGGGAAAAATTCTCCATCATTTCGTCCCTCTGTCGCGTGAGAGCTTGCTCAAGCAACAAATTGATAGGATCGTCTGCTCCGTCGTTTTTCTTTTCTTCTGACATTGAGAGTTTTTTGGGTGTGGAAGAGCAATTTTCTTCAAGAGAGATAAGCTCGAGACCCAACTTACTATACTTGGACCTCTTCGGGGACATGCACTGAAAAAACGATTAAGAGCAGCCTGCTCTGATACCACTAATCTAGATTATTTTCGGCACGAAATGAGATCAGAGATATAATAAAGAAATGCACAGAGATATCACAGATATTCAATAATATAACATAAATGTATCAGAGATGAAACCATAAACACATATATATAGTAATACATGATTTCTATTAATGAAAGAAATGTACAGAGACTGTAAAAATATAGAGTGAAAGACTCGCTAGAATGGTGGCAGCTTATCTCTGAGAAGAGATGTGACGGATACTCGCATTCGCAAGAAGATGATTACAATGAGGCTCCGAAGGAATTTTTACAATAAACAAGAATGCCAAAAACCCTAGACATCCAAAAACCTAACCCTAGGAGATGAAGCGTCAAAAGTCATGTGGGCCCCGTTTGGGTAAGTTAGTACATCAACTTCCCGGGGTCGTAACTTTTGCATACGATCTCCGTTTTAGGCATATGATAGCTCGTTGGAAATGTATCATTGAGGAGATTCATTTTGGGGGCTCAATGATGCCTTTGACTATCATTGAGAACCTCGATCTCGAAAAACCTTCATTTAGGCCCTCAAAATGGCCCCGAAAGTTAAAACTTGCTAAAAATAGTAAATTGTCAAAATTTCCAGAAAACTGTTTTGAGCCAGTCGAAAAAGGTGGGTGGCCACAGATATCCATCTGGATCAGTCCACCTGTACTCGCGTTGGCAGTGATGAACATAAGGAAATGCAGTTGGGTAGAAAAAAGTACAAAGTGTTGAATGGGCTTGGTCTAGAAAACGTGTTGAATGGTCACTCATATTTAAGAACGGGAACCCCAGATTAAACATCTTACACACTTTTTCATTATAAATGTATTTTTGTTTAGAGAATAATTTTGAGAAATGATAGCAAGCCTGTAGCAACAGTAAAGGAAAGGGAGTTTGGAACCATTCCTTGGGAGAGAAATTGCGCAGATAGGTACGAGTTCTATATTAGGCCTCTCTTTTTATTTTCTGGAAGTTAACAAATCACGTTTCAAAGATCGTCCCTTATCCGAAAC